>JAAGKR010001607.1:0-90288 GCA_011419295.1 Clarias macrocephalus
CAGTATTCATGCTCAGCCAGACGAGGGTGTGTGGATTATTGTGACTTACTATCTGATGATATTTGGGATTCCTGGGGAGATGTTCTGGTGATCTCGGTGGTTATCCTGCTGCATTTTTATAACAGTAGGTCAGAGTTGTGTTTGCAGGTCGTGCACACAGACAGACAAAGCTTAAGTGACAGGTTTTGCTTCCTCCCATTTCAAGCAACCAAAGAAACAAGAGTTATGCTAATGAAATGAAAATGATAAAAAGATAAAAACCCTTTAATCTGGACAAATCATAAATGTGTTGGAGGACATGTTAAGTGTTTCTTTATCACTTTATTTGCACTGCTCATAAAAATATATTTATTTGAATGTAATTTATGTCTTTATGGCTATTGATTACTGATTTGTTAAAAAATGTAATTGTGATCCATCATGTATACCAGACAATAGTGCTCTTATTGATGGCCAGCGTCATTTGATGTCTATGCTTTAAAGGGGATTGGATTTTGGACCAAGGATGTACAGTATGGGACATACTGTAAGTGCAATAATAATTGCAGGCTTTTATTTTATTGGTATAGTTCTGAGGAGACTCTGAGTGCGTATACTTCGCAATGATGTGCAGGTGTCAAGCTTAATTCATCGCCCCGCGGCGATTGGGATCAGGTGTGTCTTATGATTAGAACTCCAGTGATCCGGAGCGTGCATGCTGGGAATTGCAGTTCTTTCCGCTCGTGTGTCTTGCCCTCGATGTGACGTGATGTGAGAAATACATTTAAATATACCTTTAAAAAAATTCTAAGAAGTTAATACAGTATGTTTTTTTTTCTTTTACTGATTGGTTAATGGAAGAAAAAATACAGAATTTGCTAGAGATGGAGGGAAATTTCATTCAGACTCCACAATAGATTTTTTAAAAATTCTTTTTTGTTATTTATATAACATTGCCGTTCCTCTATGATCCTACAGGTGGCGTGCTCTTGACTGTGCACACATTGTCAGATAACACAGCGCTCTGTGTGTGGCAACAAATTATTTGCTATTTGAAGTAGGACATTTATAAAATCATGATACTTATAGAATCCCAATACAAATCGTATCAGCACCTACCGTAGGTATCGTGATCATATTCTTTATCGTGTGGCTGCTGGTGATTCCCATCTTTAGTATTTTACATGTCAAAAACCTAACATAATGAATGTATTTAGCCCACTACAAATAAATACTAATAGTGCACATAAACTATATGCACTATTGCTATGTGTTATTATGTTATCTCATTATTATTATAACAAAATATGTCTCAGTAAGTAAAATATACACCGAACAGCCAAAAAATCCATCTCAAAACATAATGCCCAGTATTGTGTACGTTCCCCTGGTGGCTCCAGTCCCTCGGGCATGACTCCACAAGACCTCAGGGGTGTGCTGTGATGTCTGGCACTGGGACGTTAGCGGTGTATTCTTTGGGTGCTGTGCGTTTTGTAGTAGGGCCTCCGTTCCATGACTGCTCAATCAGATTGGGATGTGGGGAGATTGGAGGTTTTGGACTCGTTTGCAGTTGGGCGTTCCATGCATAGCGGGTTTTGGTGCACTGTGTGTTTCTATCGTAATGATTTGTGCAGCAGTGTCTTTTTTGTGAGATTGGACCACCTGGGCTGGCCTTTGGTCCCCGTGGGCATGTGAGTGGTCTGGGTTCTCATGATCCTGTCACCAGTTTACTGATATATAATTAATAATCAGAGTTAATGTGCTAATGTTATATGTGGTGTAGGTGGCACGGTGGCGTAATGGTTAGCACTGTCGCCTTGCACCTCCAGGGTGCAGGTTTGATTCTTGCCTCTGTGTGCATGGAGTGTGCATGTTTTTCCCGTGCTTGGTGGGTTTCCTCCGGGGACTCTGGTTTCCTCCCACAGTCCAAAGACATGCAAAGACAGGTTGGGCTAACTGGTGTTCCCAAATTGCCCATAGTGTGTGTGTGTGTGTGTGTGTGTGTGTGTGTGTGTGTGTGTGTGTGTGTGTGTGTGTGCCCTGTGATGGATTGTATGGATCGTACCCCATCTAGCGCCCTTATACTCCTGGTATGGGCTCCAGGGCCCCCACGACCCTGTATACAGGATAAAGCTGTATAGATGATGAGTGAGTGAATGAGTTATGTGGTGTTAAAGTTATTTATTTATTTATTTATTTATTTATTCAGTAACCATTTTTTTTCATTCCATTTTATCATACTGGAAAGAATAAAATATTTTTTACCGTATATTATGTCTATTCTACTACAATAGATTACGTTCAGAAATTTACAATCATTTGTTTAATGAGATCATCTATTTTTACTCAACTTATTTTACTTTACGGTAATTGAAATATCTTTTGCCCTTTTTAAAGTATGTTCAAAAATATGTTTATGCTACAAAAATCTTTCTTCCCAGTGTGGCGTCTGGCTCAGAGACCCCGAGGTGGATAGACTGTACTGTACACTGTGAATGAGACACCAGTTGACTGTAGAGCCAAAATAAATACGCCAGTACAAACTGATATCTAACACTTCAGCTCACCAACAGTTCTGTTCTAATAGACTGGGGGAGCCAAAATTTGTGCTCAGGATTAAAATCCAAATCACAGTGTAAGTGTAAGCAGCCTAATTGTGTCCTCGGAAAGTATTATTGAAAGAATAAATCAAGCACTTTTGGTTAAATTCTCTGTGTCTCCGTGACTGAAGCCTGTGAAGCGTAATGAAATTTCTCTTTTTCATTTGGTGAACATTGTTCCCCCCGTAATTAATACGTGTTTTAGAAGTTTCTTAAATTTAGGAGTAATTAAAAGACTATAGCGCAGGGGAGAAACAGAAACCCACTTCAACAACTAACAAGCACACAATCACACTAAGATGGACGTTTTTCAGACGTTAATCTTAAGAGATCAATTTGTCTCCATGTAATTAAACATACTGTGAGTTTTCCTTCCTTGACTCGTGGTCACCTGGTTCGAGCATGTCAGCATGCTGGTTATCCTCCTGAACTGTGTGACCCTGGGCATGTTCCAGCCCTGCGAGGACGTCCAGTGCCAGTCTGAGTGGTGTGTCATCCTCCAGGTAAGAACTCTTTTTTTTTTTTTATGGATCTACAGTATAGCGCGACTGAGCAGATGATTAACGGATTTATCCTTCATGCTGTCTATAACGGACTGAGTGTTGCTTAAACAATCGATACGCTGGCTGTATCCCTTCTCTGTTTCTTGAATGCAGCCACTATCATTTATTAAACTCCATCTAGCTCTCATCCACGAACCTGTTGCACCGAAGGGTGTGATATCATTTCCGAAAAGGCATGTTGTTAGTGCAGCTCTGTCATTGCTCCTGGCACTGCCTGACACCCCCGTTAGGCCTCCAGGGGTTTCGCGTGTCTGTGGGAATGGTGTCGGTTCAGCATATTCAGACAGCGGTATCAGTCGGATTCAGTCAGAGGACACCTAACAGGATGTACCACATTACCTTCTCCACTCCGTCCCTTAGGACTGGCATGTCGTTCAACGCCTCCTGCTGACGTGATCCATTCTGACTGATAAAGAATGTCATATTTTTTCTGACTGGAAATAAAACTTTTCCTGCGGTTACGTCAGGCTGAGACCGCGAGAGCGATGTACAGTACTCCTGGTTAAGTGAAGAATAACAGCTTCCTGTTTTTCGCTTTGTCCCACTGGTCAGTGTGTAATTACAGTGTTATTCCTGTGTCCTCAGGCATTCGATGACTGCATCTTTGCCTTTTTCGCCGTGGAGATGGTAATCAAGATGATAGCTCTGGGGATTTTCGGATCTAAGTGTTACCTTGGAGACACATGGAATCGCCTGGACTTCTTCATTGTCATGGCCGGGTGAGAGATCCATCACTGTAACACCGGTTTCACAACAATCTTTCCTGTAAGGGCTCGGATTCAGTTAACCCCCCTCCGTGGTTATTATTGGGAAAGGGTGGTCAGAGTGAGTAGAGGCAGACTGGAAGCAAGAAATCAGGACGGGAATTTGCCTTAAAGTGACCTGCAAATGTCCAAAATAGCATAAATAAAAGTGCAGGAACTAGAATTCACCTATTTTAAGATTTTTTTAAAACAACAGCAGTCACTCTTTGATACGTTTACATTTACATTTAGGCATTTGGCAGACTCTCATATCCAGAGCGACTTTGAAGTTTCCATCATTGGAGAGATACTTACAGAGAGTTACTACAGTAGGTTATTAACTAGTTGCCATCAGACAAACACAGTTGGGAAAGGGATCTATTTATTTAAATGGGGGAACTGAACTGAGCACAAGTAGTGAAGAAACAAATATGTCGATAGTCAAAGACTCAGCCGTACGTACATTTAGAGGAAGTTCATTCCACCATCTAGGTGCCAGAACAAAAAAGAGTCTAGATGCGTGTTTTCCTTGATGGAGATGTTGGGACCAGGCGAGCAGAGCTGGAGGATCGGAGGGAATGTGGTGCAGTGCGTGGTGGGATTAGAGCAGAGCTCGTTAGGATCGTCTGCAACTTGTGCAGAATGCTGCGCCTCGTATGCTGACCAATAATCGTAAATATGATCGGGTACAGTTCCAGATTCAGTTTAAACTTTTGATGTTTGTTTTTAATGGGTTACTGGTCCGGCACCTTCCTACTTGTGTGAGACAGTAAGCTTTTATCAACAAAGTAGAGCTTTACGTTCTGCTGACCAAAACTGCTAGTGGTCCCTCGGTCAAGGTGCAAACAATGGGGTGATCGCACCTTTGCAGTGGCTGGTCCTAAAGTTACGCAACATTACGGACCTCCCTCTGTTTACAGCTAAACTAAAGACTCACTTATTTGGAATGGCTTTTAATATTTTATAATTTTATGTGTTTTTTTTATCATTTTTATTTATTATTATTATTATTATTATTATTATTATTATTATCATTATTTAACTTTTCATTTATTTATTTATAATTATTTTGTTTTTGCATTTGTTTGATCTATTTTATTGCCACTTTATTGTCATTTTTAGTGCTGTGAAGAACTTTGGTTCAACTTACAGTAGGTTGCTATAAGGTGCTAATTAAATAAATGTTGATTGACTGAGCAGAGAAATAGCCTTGAAATACACTGACTGGCCAAGAAGAAGTCACTCACTTTGATATTTCATGGCCTTTAGCTTTGATTATGGCACAAAACAAAGACTTTCAATGAAGTTAAGATCAGGACTATGTGGTGTCCAGTTTGTGTGTGATAATGATTCCTCGTGCTCCCAGAAACACTCTCTCACACTCTGAGTCCTGGAATATGTCCCTGCCACCAAGGAAGAAAAAACCCTCCATAGATGTGATGTGCTGGTGATTCAGTACATTCAGGTGGTCAGCTGACTTCATTTTATTGCCACATAACGTTGCTGACCTGAGCGACTGAAGCAACCCCAGATCATAACATGGACTCATCGGGTCACATCACCTTTTTCCATTGATCCAAAGTGCAAATCTTTATGTTCCCTGGCAAACTGAAGCCATTTTAATAGTCTTATTAAGAACTTGTTAATGCATTATTTAAACCTGGTAGTTGTGAAATAAGATTGACAGGATTGGGACTAAACAGCTGTGTGGCCATAAAAGAAAATAAGACTTATTAAGACTTAAACTCCATTTTTTTGTAAACTCCATTCGTTCACAAAATGGATTCATAGATCACGCCATAGCCTAATGTATTCACCCGGTAGAGATGTAAATAAATATAAATATGTTATTGGGGAATGAATATATGGGCACACTTTTTCTCGACCTTACCGAGCTCCAATTTATAGAGCTACTATTCTATATAACACATGTGCACGAGTACTGCATGTTTTTGTTATTTTTTCATGTGCATCACTGGTATTAAACACAATCTTCATGAACAATTATATAGACGTACTATAGCACTTAATTACAAGCCCCTAATCAATCGCTCCCTGATTTGAGATGTACACATACTGTACTGTTCTCCAGACTGTTACACGGTTACCCTGCTATACAGACTGACGCTGAATAAGTGCTTTCTCAAATGAAGTAAAGTAGCACAAGTAGATAAACTTAATGGACTGAACAAATAAGAGCGATGGTCTCTGAGTGACTCGGGTGTCTGAGCTGTACAGTCTGTGACTTTCCTGGTGTGTTCGATCGAGCTCATGACCAAGAGCCGTATCCAATCACATTGAAACAGATTCTATATAAAAGGCACACATGACATACAGTGATCAGTAGGTGTGAACATACACACATACACACACACACACACACACACACACACTTACACACACACACATCTTTGGACCAAGTCATCAACAGTATGTACACATCAGACTGGTATTAGGAGCCATAAAAACAATATCATAACCTTTTTAATTAGAAAATCATTGAAAAGAACCTGTGAAAAAAAATATATATCTCCCACTGCGGTTACTCCACATCCACCAAGTGACGCAGTCAAGTCGGTCATTAGATAACATGTGTCTAATGTTCACCTGCGTCTTATTTATTTCTTGTCCTGCACATTATTGTTTTAAAGTGATGTGTGCACTTAGAGCTGTGTAATGAATCCGACAACGGTGTTTCATGACCAAACGTTCCCTCAAGTCTCGAATCTTATTAAAAAATATGATGAGAAAATTAGTTTCTAATTAGTCTGCTAATGCAAAAGCCAATTCAGAACGTGAGGCTGCATGTAACCAGTTTCTTTAGATCAGAGCTAAAGTCAGAATTAAGTCTAATTGTTAATTGTTACTGTATGAATAGGCTCTTACTGTAGTTTCTTCCTTTTGGTGATGGAAAGTGACTGAGTTGTGTTTCTCTGAAGGATGCTGGAGTACTCACTGGATGGTCACAATGCCAGCCTGTCAGCCATCCGGACTGTGCGCGTGCTCAGGCCTCTACGAGCCATCAACAGAGTCCCCAGTAAGTAACTCCGTATTCTAAAGATAAGAGAGAGTATGAAACGCTCCAGACAGAAAAGCTGTGTGACATATGGAGATAAACGTATTCCACAGAAACGTGAAAAAGACAATACGAGACCACTTACTGTAAGGAGCAATTAGTGCTTTATATACTGTACGCTCAGTGCCACTTTAATGGGGACACCTGTCGTCTCGCTCATTCGTGGAAGTATGCAGTAAGCCAATCATCTGGCAGCAGCACAATGCATATGCATAATGATGTACACACACACACACACACACATACACATAGCATAGGAGCTTTAAATAACGTTCACAGAAACATCCAGTGAGCATCAGGTCTGACGGACGAAACTCGCTACAGGTCCTCCTGTTTGCTCTTTGTCCTATTTTTTCTTTTCACAGTTACTACAGTTTGTACTGTTGTCATTTGCTTTTAACTTCATTTCATTTATTAGTATTAACCACTTATAAATTATTATTACATGTGATATATAGGCTTTATTTATATGCTTCTTACAGTATATAAGTTGTAGTTTTTTGTTTTTAGCATTGCACTAGTAGCGTCTGGTCAGTTCTCACATTCTCACTCTGTATGTACTGACTGTATGTAAGATGTATAGAGTGTGTAATCACATCTACAACCTGTCTCTGTGTGTTACTGTCTTTACTGCTGCTGGATATCTGGAATTTCCTTCAGGATCAATAAAGTATCTATCTATTTATCTATGTTTAAATAAAAACGTATTTACAGTAAGAGATAGTGTGCGAATGTGAGTAACATCACACCCTTAGGCCCCCCTGCCGTGATTAGTACTTTGCAATAATGCATAACTTTGAAAGCTGCACGTTAATTAATAACATTTTCTTTAAGCCCCCCAAATCCTCCCAAGCCTTTCTTTCTTAGTACATTACATAGTTTAGTGGAGGTTATAATTTACAGCTACCTACACTAAATCAGCTTGATCGCTTTGCTTTTTTAAGCAATCTGCTATTTTAAAGTAGTGATTTATATGAGTTGGTATCAAAAAGTTATGAGACTAGGTTTGTAAAACACCAACAGATGGCAGCACACTCAGTCACGGGGAGCACCAACCTTCATAAGTCAGCGTGCCAAAAGACATCGTCCTGTGTACGTCAGGAGCTGTGCAACTGGCTCTACTCTGACTTTGTGCGTTACCACGTCTGCAGTTAGAACAGAGTGAACGTGAAATTATGCATAAAACTGAGCAAATCTGCCACAGAGACGTTAAAGATGATTAACTGTCAATAACTGCCGGTTTTGATGCGTCTGAAGGAGGATGTGCGGCCAAAGTGACCGGACATGTGGCGCACCAGTCTCGAAACCCTTTTAAAAACAGTAGCTTATTGCACAAGATTTAGTCAATTTACTTTTTTCAGTTATCTTTCATCTTTATTGGTTTCATTATAGTTACTGAATCCTAAACTGAAACAAACTAAGCAATAAACCAGGGGTTAAACACTGACTCTGAATTTCCCCTGCATTTTGTGTTAGAAACCTGTGTAAATTAATGAACAGATGGGTTTGTTTCTTTTCTTTTTCTTTTCTTTCTGTCTTTTTTTTTTTGGAGCACATTTTCACTGTGAAACAGATTGAATATTTTGTCCTAATTAAGCCTCTCCTTGCTGCTTCAGTATTAATGATTCCTCTGTAATGATGGTGATGTGATAATGTGAGTCCAAGGGAGCTACTAAGGTGGAATCACAAGTGATTTTTTTTTCCACTTGGTAAAAGTGTGTGTGTGTGTGTGTGTGTGTGTGTGTGTGTGTGTGTGTGTGTGTGTGTGTGTGTGCGCGCGCGCGCGTGTGTATGTGTTCACATATCTGCTCGACTTAGCTGTTCGTACCTGTAGTCTTTGGATTTGAATTTATTTGTCACTTTTTTTTCCTAGACAGTGTATTGCGCTGTCAGCATTAGTGTGTAGGAGTGTATGTGCTTGTGCTGGTCTTCTCATTTTTTTTGTCTCCGCTGTGTGACCAAGCACTCCTCCAGGGAGCTCATTACCCCGGCTGCGCTGTGCCGAGGCCTCCTCTCAGACGGCTCTGTGCTGTCTAATGTGGGAGGCATGGACAGGATTTTCCCTCTTCACTCAAGCATGTCCATTTAAGGACCTTTCCTCTCTACGTAATTCACTCAGATTTCAGCAGCCATATATACTCTCTCTCTCTCTCACACACACACACACACACACACACACACACACACACACACACACACACACACACACACACAGAAGTTTAGCATAGTTTAGCATTTCCGTCAGATAGCCCCATAATTCACAGTTTCCTTACTGTGTTTTGCTTTTCGCTAATCAGGAACTCGTATTAAATCCCAGCATTTGCATAGTAGATTTTATTTTATTTATTTATTTATAAAAAAGTTTTACAGTGGTGCTTCTCTAACTATAACTTTAGTGTCTCTTGCTTTAAACTCTTCTTTCACTAAAGATACATTTCAAGTTCATATCAAGAGATGCAGGTACTGATGTAGGACCCTAATACTAGTGTCACCTTCCTGCAGGTGCTTTGAGAAAGCAGGGACGGTTTTAGACAGGAAGTGTTCCCCCCTCTAGCGACTCAGATGGCTCGTCATTGAACTTCCTTGACTGACTTGCTGCCGTGCATTTTCACGACCGCAGTCATGCGATCAGATTTTCTTCACTTGCAATCGCAGCAGAAAACGAGTACTATGCTCTGTTTAAAGTGGTTCGCTGTTTTTACCCATTTGCTATTTTTGTGGACAGCCTAAAATAAAAACTAAATGCATGAGCCAACTACTTTGTCAAGCAGCTAACTGAATACAAATGACTGACACTTTTTGACAGAGTTCAGTATATACTAAACTAGTTTCCTATTTGTATCATCAAACAGACAAACACATTTAATTCAATTCAATTCACATCGCAGCTTTACAGAATCAAAAGAAAAATGATGGAAGTGTGTATGAGATGTGTATGTGTGTGAATCAAAACGATCCGATCGTCCCTGATGAACGAGCCGAAGGCGACTGTGCTGAGCAATAAGAAGAAACCGGACTCAACAGGGAGCCCATCCTCATGTGGGTGATAACGGATAGCAGGGATTGATCTGCACTCATACTGAGTGTTAGGAGGCTGGAAGTTCAGTATAACAGGAGACGTGCTTAAATTCATATAGAATGATGCCTGGAGAAATTCCACAAAAGGCCATGTTTTGGTCACGATGGATGTAGTATTATTGCATGCATATAGTAAATCAAATCAATACCTTAAAACAATATTAAGTTAAGAGAAGCCTTTGTTCGTCACATATACTGTGCACTACTGCACAGTGGAATTCTATATTCTTCACATGTCCCAGCTTTGTTAGTAGGCTGTAGGGTCAGAGCGAAGCGTCAGACATTTTTGCGGCGCCGCTGGAGCAGACAGGGTTAGGGGCCTTGCTCGAGGGCCCAACAGCATCATCTTGTGTAGATGGGGCTCGAACCGCTGACCTCGACCAGTAAGTCAGAGCCTTAACACACTCAGCCGCCACCACCACCTTCAAATTATTAAATTGGATTCTTTGAAAAACTTTGATGTGTAAGGCTCTGCTACAGTATGATAGCCTGATGAAAATGCTTGTTACCATCTTCTCTGTCTTGTTTTTATGATTCTGCCACCAAACACTCTGGCCATTTAAAGGCGTGGAGGCATCACCCACTTTTCCTCCAAACTGTCGAAACACAACTTGAAGATGAGGGCCCTTTGAACAATATTTCCAGACGTTTTTTCAGAAGTTTTAAGAAGATTGCGTTTGCTCATGGAGTTTTGAGACAAGCGCATGCACGATGCAGTTTCCTGGATGTGTATAGAAAAGGCAAAACTTCTATCAAGCACCATAGAAGCCTTTTTCACAGCTATGACTTTTCAGTAGAGTAGTATAATGCTGTAGTATCAGAGTATCACGGTGGATGGAGAAATGGGTATATATTTGACTGGAAAATAAGTATTAATAGATAAAGATATTACGGTGACAGTATTAACTTGTTAACACGTGAATCACAGCGCGAAAGAAGAAGCCGAAAGAAAAACAAGAATCCGGGTTCGAACCATATTATCGCATGAAAAAAACTGAAAATATTTAACCAAAATATGTCTTAGAAAATGAGTACGTTCATGAACATTTCTTCTTGTTTAAAAAACCAGCGGTAAAGTTCTGCAAGATGCCGCTAGAGGGTCAAGACCTCTAACCTCTAACCTCTTTTTATATACCTATTCTTGGGAGAATAGTTTTTTTTACTGTGCATATGACATAAAATGACTTGAAGCTTGATGACTTGATGACATACACAGATGACTTGACGCCGTGGAATGCTCTCCTTCATGACAACGCACCAGCCCACTCAGGGGTACGAAATTCTGCCTCCCCCCCACCCACTACTCCCCCAAGCTAGCACCCAGTGACTTCTTCCTCTTCCATCACTTGAAGAAACCACTTTGTGGCAGGCGTTTGATGATGACGAGGTAATTACCGAGGGTGAACTTTTCCTCAAGAGGCAAAAAGAAGGCTTCTTCAGGCCTCAGAGTGACAGTGGTAAAGCGCTCGCCCTATCATCCAGAGATCGCGAGCTTGATTCCCGGGTGATGCTGTAACCTCTCGCAGCCGGAGGTCTAGAGAGAGCTGATTGGCCGAGCTCTCTTAGAGGGGAGGGATGAGAGCTACTTAGTGCTCCCACATTAATCACGGCTCTACAGCCAATCAAGGACGTCTGTGAGTAACTGTCATAGTGTCAGTTATTGTTCATCTGAATGAATGTTAGACACAACATTAAACTGGATGGTCATTGGCCAGATTCTGGGACTGAATAATCACCTGACCTTATTCCCATAGGAGACTTCTCGGATTGTTTGGAACAGCAAGTGGAATCTGCAATAGGTCACAAAATTGGACTGAATTACGCACATTTAGAGGTGAAGTGGGTTCAAATCGACAGGAGCAAGAAACTCTCAGACCAATTATTAAGAAATATTACATGCACCCAATGACTTTGCTCGAGGAGAGTGAAAATTGAATATATTAGACTTGTCATTATGAATTTATTCTTTCACCACACTGCACATATTTGGTCGTAAAGTTCAAGAAAGTGAGAAAAGGACCTACAGTAACCACACCATCGGATATTTGATGCCACATCCTTTAGTAAGTGTGGAGGCACTTTTACATACTGTATTGATATTATGTCTATTTTATGTACATGAAAAAAGCCTGTTAAGGTTTTATTCTTAATTTTAAAAAAAAAACTTTATTTATTTTAACTTAAACTCACAGATTTTAACCTTTATTTACCCGCTTTAAAAAATATATTTTTCTTTACTTTTGAAATTTTGTCCTTAATTTAAATCTGTATACACAGGAATAGTTTTTTCAGTGCATCTGGTTTTTGACTTCTCGAATGTTGAATTTGTTTGGAAACATGAATGTGACCAAAAGAACTGATTAGATTTTGGAATTCATTCATCCTGAATAAACAAATAGGTTTTCTTTAATGATTTTTCGTCCATCCTGTTTGAAGTATATTTCAAGGGGATTCGAGGCAGCGACAATAAGGAACAGCACTTGTCCGTGGTGAAGGCATCATCCAGTTGTATTTGTCTGATACACAAACAGAGGCCCCAATGTCATTTTGTGTCTTTTAGATGTTTTATCAGTTTATCAGTAGAGGTTTCAGCCTGAAGCAGGGTTTATAATGGTGTATATTCGGAGTTCTTGCATGTTTGGGATCTGAAACGTACATGCCCTGTAGTCTCACTGTGGAGTGATTAGTCAGGCACAAAGCTCGTAAATGTTATAAACCACGTGTAATTCCTGGCGTTTAGCTTCCCAGCAGTTTGCTATCGAGCGCTGTGTAAGATCTATACAGAATGCATTGCTAACACACAAGCTAAAGCCTGCAGATGCTTTAAGCACCTCAGCAGTCAATAACATTCATCAGGCAAGTCACGGAAAAACTCGAACTGAGACGACATGATGCTGCCAAATTCTTTAGCAAAATACAATAGATAGATGAATGGATGGATGGATGGATGCTTTATTCATCCTGAAGGAAATTTCAAAATCCATTAACAAGGATAGACATGTTTGGAACGACCCTAGCATCAACAGAAATGACTCAGAGAAAAAGATTATATATTATAGAATGACATTGTTTGTAATGTCACATCGTATTAATATCTAGTATGTTCGATGCTAAATGACCTTTGTCTCTTTGTCTATGCAGGTATGAGGATACTGGTGACTCTGCTCCTAGATACTCTGCCTATGTTAGGCAACGTCCTCCTGCTGTGCTTTTTTGTCTTCTTTATATTCGGCATAGTCGGGGTGCAGCTTTGGGCTGGTCTTCTGAGGAACAGGTGTTTCCTGGACAAAAACGCGAAGGAGTGAGTGCTTTTATCTTTCATTCTCTCTCTCTCTCTCTCTCTCTCTCTCTCTCTCTCTCTCTCTTTCGCCTTCCTTCCTGCTCTGTCCTCATCTCGCCGGGAGTTTCAGATGTGATCCAAAGTGACAGGCGGCTCTCGCCATTAGCAACGGCATCGAAAGTCCGTTATGTTAACTGAACATCACACCCTGATGTGAATAAAGATGCATTTACCACTAGTGTGTCCAAATACAAACGCACTTCAAGCCAAAGCAGGTTTTGATGTAATGGAAGAAATTACAGTAGCTTTCTTTTCATGTTTTTGTCAGCTCTGTTCATCCCCAAACGCCTATTCCACGCTACCGAACTGTTTGATCTCTAAAGATATGCCTGGGAGACTTAGTAACAAACTAGTCTCTCTATTCCTTTTATTCTCTCAACAGTCTGTATAATCTGTCCTTCATGAGTCCGTATTTCATGCACGAGGATGGCGAGGAGGACCCCTTCATCTGCTCCGCTATAATTAACGGCATGGTCAAGTGCACTGACGTGCCCCGTTACAAGGAGGGTGAGATGGAGTGCAATCTAAACGCATCCCTCGGACACACCTTATCTGGTCCTGATACCAGGAACGGTTGCGTGAACTGGAACCAGTACTACAGCGAGTGTCGGCCCGGGGAGCTCAACCCTCACAAAGGGGCTGTGAACTTTGACAATATTGGATATGCTTGGATTGCTATTTTCCAGGTAAGTGTGTGTGTGTGTCTATTCTATTATATATTAGTGCTGTCATTTGAATAAAAAAAAAAATCTAGTTAATCACAGTCATATCTGCGATTAATCATGATTGATCACAATTTGAAATATGTCAGATTGACTTGTATTATATTGAATGTTGAATTGCAATGTTGGAATTAATGACTGACCTGTAGTTTTATAACATCTCAAACATTAACATTGAACAAATGTTAAATTAAAATCTCTCGAATGGGACCGGCTGCGTTGTATGGGGATGTGGCAGCCCACTGACAGCAGGACTCGAACCCTGATCCTTAGCCACCTGAGCCACCACTCCCACATCTTACATTTAAAGTATTCTTGTAAAAATAGTTCCCCTTGATGGTAGCTTGAGCTTTTATCCAAGCTTAAATCTAGAAGCTTTTTATAAGGAAACTTGACGTTCAGCAAACCTGGTGATGTTTCCTCAGTCATCTTATTATCTGCTCTGGTAACCACATTGTGATTATGGAAAGCCATTAGGGTCAACTTGTATATGATTAATTGTATTAAAGATTTTAAAAAAGTAATGCGATTAAGCATGTATTAACACGTTAATATTGACAGCCTTTACAGGAAGAACACGTTTCTGTAAAAATACTACATGTGTGTTTTTTTTTTTAACTGACTAAATAATGATGTTCTTTCATTTAAAAAAGAGTTTTAACGCACCAAAAAGCCTTCTGAGCGAGCGTGATGGTTTAGTCATCATTTCCCATCAGTATCACAGAACTCCCCAATGATTACCCTCCTTTATTTTCTGGATCACTAAGATTTTAAGCGTCGCTGGCCATCTGTGACTATGGAATATAAATGCTTCCCGGAATGTCATAAAAAGCGAATGCATCCACTCATAGATTAATTCATTATCTTTTCAATCTCGCCTGCTGACCCTCCGCTCATGTCTCAATCAATCTTTAATCTGAAAGAAGATTACATATGCATGGCCATGCCTTTTGGATAGGGTGTGAACTAGGCACAGCAAGTGCACAACACACTCACACAACTGTTCTCTGTTAATGAGTGTCTGGCATCGCCAGGTCACTCTTATTAGTGTGGGTTTATGGGTCACTCACTTGGCCACTTAATTGACTGGGTTACCATTAAAACATGGCATCCTATAATAGACGAGGCAGGAACCACTGTGTAAACATGGCAACGTGACGAGACCTTTAGTCACACGCTGGACCTCCATTAACTGAGGCAGAGGAGAGGACAAGAAGCAGAGGATTAACCAGCTGAGAAGCGTCCCACAGCTAATGAGATACATAGTGTAGAGACGCTGTGGCTGTGCCCAAGACGATGTCATCTCGTACAGACCGTTAGGAGACATCTGACTGACTTTAAGCTTAATGTGATTCATATCGTTTTTTGGAAATCTGCTGTCCGCTTAAAAAGCATTCAGTCCCTGGAAAGTGGTCCATTATAACCGCATTATTAGCACACTGTATTAAATGACATAAATGGAGAACACCCAGGAGGTCTGTCCCACATCATTTAAGTTTGTGGATGCAAATCGCGATGGTCCGCTTTAGCGCAGTTCTCTAGTGTTGACCCTGAAATATACAGTAATGACAAAAACGGATTTTCAAATGTCTGTTCAATCAGATTTTTCTTCTGTTAAGAATGAAAAACAAGGAAACAGTGAGGAAAAGGGTGAGGAATTTGTTGTAAAGTTTAAGCTTGACAAATACAGTACAGTGCTTCGCAAAAGTATTCATACCCCTTGAACTTTTCCAAATTTTATACACATTACATTCCACAATGTAATGTATATTATTGGGATTTTATGTGACAGACCAACACAAAATGGTATATAATGGCGGAAGGAAAATGATAAATGTTTTTTTTAAATGTTAACAAATAAATAAATAAATAAATAAATAAATATTGATGATATATATATATATATATATATATATATATATATATATATATATATATATATATAAATTGCAAATTGCTGTTCACAGACGCTCTCCATCCAATCTTACGGAGTTTGAGCTATTTTGCAAAGAAGAAAAATTGCTGAAAGAGACACACACCAAAATACTTGCTGATACTTGTAATTGCAGTGAAAGGTGGCTCTGCAGTGTATTGATTCAAGGGGGTAAATACTAATGCACACCACACTTTTCAGATTTTTATTTGTAAAAAATGTTGAAAATGCATTCACGATTATGCGCCTCTTTGTGTTGGTCTATCACTAAAACCCCAACAACATATACAGTATTACATTTGACAAAATATGGAAAAGTTCAAGGGGTATGAATACTTTTGCAAGGCACTATAACAGGAGTCTTGGAAGGCACAAGGAAAGTGTTTCAGAAGCTGCAGGATGTGAAACCAACACATATTAGAAATGTCTGTCTGTGATATTGCTTTAGATCCCCTATGAGCTTGCCCACAGAAGCTCGGCTCTGACTGTGTTCTGTTTCTTTTCTTTACAGGTTATCACTTTGGAGGGATGGGTAGACATCATGTATTATGTTATGGATGCCCATTCCTTTTACAATTTTATATATTTTATATTGCTTATTATAGTAAGTACACCTCTTTTCATCTGCACTTTTCCCTCAACAAGTTGCTTTGTGTACAGGATTCTAATCCATGCTGTGTATTCTCCAGGTCGGTTCTTTCTTCATGATCAATTTGTGCCTGGTTGTGATCGCAACCCAGTTCTCAGAAACTAAGCAGCGAGAGAACCAGCTGATGCAGGAGCAGCGTGCGCGCTACATGTCCAATGACAGCACACTGGCCAGCTACTCAGAGCCTGGCAGCTGTTATGAGGAGATGCTCAGGTACATCAGCCACCTGTACCGCAAGGTGAAGCGTCGCGCGTATCGGATCTACCAAGGCTGGCAGAGCAAGCGGAGGAAGAAGGTCAACCCCAACAGTGGCGGCTTGCCAGGGGGTGGAGGGGCCAACGGGCACGGCAGGCAGCGGAGCGGTGGTGGGCACTGGGCGCGTTCTGTGCACAACCTTGTCCACCACCACCAGCACCACCACTGTCATCTCAGCAATGGCAGCCCGAGCCCTCAGGCCATAGCAGAAAGCACCGATGTCCTGGAGATGAGGTATATCACATCAGGAGTACAGTTAATAGTGCCCTCACAGGCACCTGCTGGGTTGGATCTTTCACCAGGGCACCAGTCGGTGCATAGCATCTTTCAGGGTGACTTTCAGGAGGCTCCGCAGATTTGCACAGGCTCTACAGCTGGCGTGACTCCTCTGGGGAGACTTAATGGAGGCATGAACTATCCTACCATTTTGCCATCCTTCATCTGCAGCTATACAGGCAGCAACGTCACAGCCAAAGGTAGAATCGAGGCCAACAACAGCACAGCAGATGTAGTGGAGTCGTATGAGAAACTACAGCGTCTCACAGGAGAGCACAGTAAGAGCTTTTTTATTTTTTTATTTTGTTGTTCACTCCACACTGGGTTGCATCATGTTACGCTGCCCCCGCATAAGCATACACCTCACAGTGTGGGGGTCTACCAGGAAGCATTTCATTGATGTGACAGAAGGCAATGCCTCAAATGTTCATCCTCATAAGTGAGGAGTCAGTAATGGTAGATAGCAGTGTTACGTGGTGTGGTATGGAGCGCCGCACCACGAGATGTTTTTACTGATAAGAGCCCTTACGCTGGGCTTTAGAGGGGGTCAACGCGAAATAGGAGTGTGTGAGAGTGCTTGTGATACACACAGGACCTTTCTGTTTGGAGATGGCGTGGGATTATTAATTAGGAACTTAAATGAAACCAAAGAAAACTGAAAACACAAAATAAATGGAGCTCTGCCGTCTACGCGAGAACGGACTGGGCTCTGGAAAACAAAACTAAAGACCCTCTCGGGGCCTGTGCCCTTACTGAGGATTTATAGAGAGAGGGAGAGTTAAGCTTTTGTGCACTTTAACTTGTTCTGACGCGTGCCGCTCTCTCTTTCTATCTCGCTCTCTCTCTCTCTCTCTCACCAGCGTCTTAAACACACAGAGGCTGGGGCTTTGCCTCTGTCTCTGACCAGCACACTTTCACTGTCTTTCTTTTATTTTATTTCTATTCTATTCTTTTCCTTTCTTTTCTTTTCTTTTCTTTGGTCTTTGGCCCTGATACCTTACCGGTGCTCCCTAAATGATCGCACAAAGTGTGCCGGTATCAGGACCCTTAAATAAACACGCCGCCAGGTGCGGCTCGTTGGCTGATTGCCTGATGGCGGCATTGCCTGGCAACCGCGTGTATGATGCCTTTGCCTGTTCAGAACTCCGCACGGTAGCAGCCTGCGGATCTGAACAGTTTAAGCACAGCTCCGCCCCTCGCTTGACCCGCGTCGTTACAGGCAGGTCTTATAAAATTAATAATACTGTACTATATTAAGCAAATACACCATAAAATACCAAACAATATAAAACTTTTTTCATCATGCCATTGTTTATTCAACACAAATGAAGCCAATAAAAGCATGTGGGCAATATTATGGGGTTTTCAGACCCATTATTAGGGTTATTATTATTAGGTAGTATGGGAGCTTGTGGAGAACGGGAGCTTGTAAATCCACATTAAGCATCAATAACTTGAAGTAATCGTTTCCTGTATGACTTTGTCCATCTCTCACATCATTGGAATTTTGGCCCTTCTGCTAAATTCTGCTTTACAACATTGCTGTACTTTAACTCATTGAGGTTTTTAGGCATTTGTTTATGTACAGCTCTCTTAAGGTCTCACCACAGCATTTCAGTGGGTTTGAGGTCTGAACTTTGACTAGGCCATTCCAAAACTTTAATTCTTTTATTTTTCAGCCATTCTAATGTAGATTTACTGCTATGCTCCAGATCATTGTCCTGTTGCACAACTCGATGTCGACCAATCGTTAGCTGTCAGACAGGTGGCTTCACATTTGCCTCTAGAATATTCTGGTATACAGAGGAGTTCATGGTCGACCCAATGACTGGTACCTGGGTCCTGTGGCTGCAAGGCCAAATCCTCAACCCCATCTTCACCATTGTGCTTGACAGTGGGTATGAGATGTTTCTACTGAAATGCTGTTTGGGTTTCACCAAACATGGCGCTGAGTATTAAGGCCATCTGTATTTGGTCTCATCAGTCTGTGGGACATTGTTCCAGAAGTCATGTGGTTTGGGAACTTCAGTTCTGCTTCCATGTTCTTTTTAGACAGAAGCGGCTTTCTCATGGCAACCGTTCCAAATAAACTGTACTTGTTCAGTCTTCTTCTAATTGTGCTGTCATGAACTTTTGTATTTAACATTCTCAGTGAGGCCTGTAGGGTCTGAGATATAGCTCTTGTGGGTTTTTTTGTATTTCTCCAAGCGTTGCATGGTCTGACCTCGGAGTGAATGTGCTGGCAAGATTGGCAATTGACATCCAAATTGTTTGGAAATGGTTTAATGACTCTTCCCAGATTGATGTGAAGTAACAGTTGCTTCTCGAAGACGATTGCTTATGTCTTTTCCTCTTGGCATTGTGTTAACATACACCTGAATGCTCCAGACCAACAAACTGCCAAAAACGTCTGCTCCTGCACACCTGCTGGTTATCAATTAATCAAGGCCTGATGATTAGCAGCACCTGGCTGCAACTTACCTTCTTAAACCCTGTGCAAGCAGTAAGGGGGTACTTCGTACTGCCCACATGTTTTTTCTTTTTGGCTTCATTTTTGTTAATTAAATAATGGCAGTGAAAAAAGTTTAACATAGAGTTAAAAGAGAGGGTACTAACTTTTGAACATGACAGTATAGATACTGTATATGTGTATCCTTTTTGAACATCACATTACAAATTTATTCTCCCCACTTTGCTTTAATCATTGGGGAAAGGCTTTGTACTACTGTAGATTTAGGACTTAGGCTTTTTGCATTTGTCTTCATTCAGCAGGAAGAGCATCAGTGAAGTCAGGCAGCGGTTGTAAACGAGGCAGTCTGAGGTGTAGTCGGTATTATAGCTTATCCCAAACAAGTCCAGTGGGGTTGAGGTCAGGTCTGTGTGCAGGAATTTCTTCGACTTCAGCCTTGGCAAGGCACGTCTTCATGGAGATCACTCTGAGTCCAAGTTCATTGTCATCCAGTAAACAAGTTCTTAGTTCTAGTGAAGTGAAATTATAATGCTATAGCATACAGAGACAACTGTGGTTTCCAACTCTGCGGCAACACATATGATGTCAGATGTCCATAAGTCATTAATTGTATAGTGTGTATACAACAGTGGTCAAAAGTATTAAGACAATCTATGCAATGAATAATAGTTCTCTCTGTGCACAAAACAGATGATGTCACTAATAAGTTCGAGCCTATCTGGTTCAGTTAATGGATGCAACAAATATGTGGCAGGAGTTTTACTTTCTGAAGCCGGGGTGTTCACCTCTGCACTAAAAAGGGCTAAAAATAGGGAATTCTCAAGTGAAATTTGAACTTCTGTGGATAATTGTCTGTACATGATCTTCAGGAAACAATCAAACAGGCGAGAGAGTGATCCTAGATTACAGCAGATTTAGGACTTAGGCTTTTTGCATTTGTCTTCATTCAGCAGGAAGAGCATCAGTGAAGTCAGGCAGCGGTTGTAAACGAGGCAGTCTGAGGTGTAGTCGGTATTATAGCTTATCCCAAACAAGTCCAGTGAGGTTGAGGTCAGGTCTGTGTGCAGGAATTTCTTCGACTTCAGCCTTGGCAAGGCACGTCTTCATGGAGATCACTCTGAGTCCAAGTTCATTGTCATCCAAGTCCTAGATTACAGCAGACGTCTTTCTGACTCTATGCGCAGCCAGATCCAGCAGGTTTTGAAGAATTAAGGACTTCTTACTAAATATTGATTGTTGTAGAGCGATTTCAACAAAAATAACAAATTATTCTTATTATCGTGATGTTCATTATTTTAAAGATTTACACAGACCATGCATACTTCTCAACATGTATATTACATGTGTAAGAAAATATAGTCACTATAGCAAATACAATGTGTTGTATAAACATTAACTGAACACAGACAGGTGTAGTGGTTAGCACTGTCGCCTTGCACCGCCAGGGTCCGGGTTCGATCCCCGGCCAGGCTCGTTTCCCGTCTCTGTGTGCATGGAGTTTGCATGTTCTCCCCGTGCTTGGTGGGTTTCCTCCGGGTACTCCGGTTTCCTCCCACAGTCCAAAGACATGTAGGTTAGGCTAATTGGCGTTCCCAAATTGCGCGTAGTGTGTGAATAAGTGTATGTGTGTGTGTGTGTCTGTGCCCTGCGATGGATTGGCACCCTGTCCAGGGTGTACCCTGCCATGTGCCCGAAGTCTCCTGGGATAGGCTCCAGGCCCCCCGTGACCCTGAATACAGGATTAAGCGGTATAGATGATGAGTGAGTGAGTGAGTAAGTGAACACAGACGAGGCTGATCCGGTGTACACGCCCATCTTTGGCAGATGCTAATGAATATTAATGGCTATGCAAATGCAACAGTCATTTGACAAAAATCTAGCAACTTGCTCATTGGTTTTCACAGAAAGAGCCGCCTTTAGCTGTTGCCATCTTCCAAAGTCTTTGCCCATGTAAACTCTTGTTTTGTCTAATCTAGTCTGATAAGCTATATGAATATAAACTATATGCAGTGAAATGCATTATCAATTATGAATTATCAATAAGACATAAATTATGGAATAGAAAAAGAATAAAGTCTAGAAAAAGGGAAGGAAGGTCGGGCCTAATTCGCATACTAAAAGTACAGGCTGCAGAAAACAATTTTGTGCAAGGAGAAGACAATAATGGTTTCACTTGTCATTTTTAAAAATATATATATATTCTTCTTATTTATTGTGTAGCCTGCTTGTATAGTCTGAATCAAGAATAGCATTAAAACATTAAATTGCACTTTTGCTTTAATACTTTTGGCCCCTGCTGTATATGCAGAGATTATACTTGTTTAAATCCCTGAGACATGGATAATAGTGCAGTAGTGCTGTTTACTGGGTTGGGATTAAAGCACATTTTGTTTTAAATATCGTGAAAGTGAAAGTAAATAAAAATATCCAATAGCCTGCAAATGAACAATTGAAAGCAACAGAACCATTTTGGCTTTTGTCTTTAATGATTTTTTTTATGCTCATGTTCAATTCTCATTAAGATAAAATGATTCTAAGAGGCCTACCCTCCAGTACGAGGTATTACGCTTTTTTCATAAATATTTTGATTGCTTTGGCTCTGTATTATTCAGGACGTTTGTTCCGGTGATGAATTCGCATTAAATTCGTTACCAAGAATTTTGTTTATTGCTAAAACCGGATTTATTTCAGTTCCAATATGATATAAAAGCCCACTTCTCAGAAGTGTGTGTTTAAAAAGCTTTCTCTGAAGGAAGAGAACTAATATTTATGGAAATTCCCTGTCCTCCCCACAGTAATTTCTGTTTATGGCTTGTCTCCGCTTTGCTTCAACCAAAAGAAAAAAGGAAAAAAAAAGGAGGTGCATGAAGTCTGATTTCAGTTTTCATACGAGGTGATCAGACGAATGGCATTGAACAGAGGGACAGGAGCAGGAATAAAACCTCACAGTCAGGGTCGTGTTCTCCATCACGGCTCATCTGTGTGTGTCTGCCAATCTCCATGTCTGAACAGGCTCGCATGTGTATACCTGTTCCAACTTGTTTTATTGGATTAGTTGGCACCTCCGTACCGTACCATGTGTGTTTCCTTGATTCCGACTTGGGCATTAATCCAAAATCAAGTACATGTTTTGGTACAGACCTCCCCCCAAAAAAAACTCTTTAATTGAAAACAGATTGTAGACATGTTGGTATTTGTTTGAACAGTATGTATAGTACACACATGAGCAAACAGCGATACGTAGGTGAAATGGTTCTAAACTGAAAAGATAAGGGTAAAAATATTGACCTTTGACATATCCTGCTGAGATTAATAACTTTTCTCTTTCAGGTCACAGACGCCTGATGCTGCAGATGGCGGGCGTAGAGCCGACTTCTCTGCTCTTCGAGGTTCTCGGGTGCCCCTACTGTGCCCAGGCTCTGGAGAACATCGACCTCGACCTGGCCGACTCCGACTGCTCTCAGTCCGATGGTGAGATGGTGCACGAGTTTTCCCGCAGAGCCAGGTTTAGACTCGGACACTTGCGCCGCCACAAGAAGCTTGAGGAACGCGGGCGATTGATGCGTTACTGGGACAACTTCAGAGACAGGATGAAACGCATAGTGGATAGCAAGTACTTTAACCGTGGGATTATGATCGCCATCCTTATCAACACGCTGAGCATGGGGATAGAGTATCATGAGCAGGTGAGTGCCGGAACCGCTGCCTCGGACTTATTCCTGCTGGTTGTTGTTGTGACTTTTGCCAACATTCTGCTGCATCACATCCTGAGTTTGTCAGTGTAAGACTTTGAAATTGGACAAACATTAGTTTAGTATTTAAAAAAAAAAAGAAAAAAGTTTTAAGGGAATTGGAAACACGCTACGTACGTGGGTGTCTGGTTTCCATCATGGCCCGAACGATGTATTTCCCAAAGGTTCGACATCTTACTGGTGTACACAGAGGGATTTGTTTGTTATTTCATCTTCATTCATAAACACTGGCGAGGGTTTCATATCCTTATTGGGCTAAAAGCGTGTGTGGTTATGTAACTGTGCGCAGTGTTGCGCTGCCTCTTCATGCTGCACCTCCTCTCACTGTGCCGTGGCCTCGCTGCTGGAGAGCGAGGATCGCACTAACTGTGATGTTGGCAGATGGCTGTGATTTGAGATTCAATTCATCTGAACAGGATCTCAAGAGAAGTTGTGTGTGTGTGTGTGTGTGTGTGTGTGTGTGTGTGTGTGTGAGGATGTCGGACATCTCATAACCTAGTTAGAGAATGTGATTTGTTGCAGCTGTTGTCGTGTGGAGCGCTTAGCGCTGGAGACGAACTCCAACCCGGCATCGGTTTTCAGAGAAAGAACGAAGTATAGACTAATATTTCTTCTTTGTTATACATCTGTGAGTCCTAATTGATGGTTGATCTGATAGCAGAGTTGTTGCTATACTGAGGAAGCGGCGGCAGCTTGAATAAACACCCTTCCACTGCATAATTTAAAAGGTCGGTCTGCACTCGGTGTGTGTGTGTAACCCCTTTTAACTTAACTGC
Source organism: Clarias macrocephalus (assembly GCA_011419295.1). Classification (NCBI taxonomy): domain Eukaryota; kingdom Metazoa; phylum Chordata; class Actinopteri; order Siluriformes; family Clariidae; genus Clarias; species Clarias macrocephalus. The sequence goes on from JAAGKR010001607.1 coordinate 24,213, forward strand.
CTTTAATGCTCTCTGATTAACCCAGACCTTAAGCATTTTATGCGACTCGCGAATGCTTCGGTCAGTGTCAGAGACCGAGATTAGGAAAGATTCTACGCAGTGACTCACCGCAGGCATCGTGATTTACACCAAATCTTAATTCATGTGCAGGAAACCTGCCCTGCCTGCGTTCACTCTGGGGTCCGCGGTCAACAGTCAGATTTACCGCACCGACAGGAGTCATAAGCTACATTTGGAGCTATTTTTATTTTTTATTTTTTAAGCTAAAAGGTATATTTGTGCTTTGGGCTGAATTAAAACAAAACAAAACTAAACTTGTGTATGGCAGGCTGCTGATGGCAGCGGGAGAGATGTAATTGGAGTTGAGGTTTAGCACGATGCAAGGCTGAATTTAAAACCTGTCGGGACGTAATAACACGCTGCAAGGCGAAGTCCGTCATCTATTGTTGCCTTTTAGAGCGTCTACTCCACTGCATAAAAAAGACATAATCATAGCTTGTGGTCATTTTATCACCCTGCCGGTGTATTACAGTTACTACTAGAGAATACTTCATCTTCGTGTTAAAAATAGAAACGCTTGGAACTAAACCAAGAGAATCTACAGTGTCTTCTGATGCAGAGAGCTGGAACTGAAACAAAGGTTTTTCATATCTTAGGAACAGGTAATGTTGGCTCTAGTATGTTTTGTAAATGTTTACATGGACGTTTGGAAGAAAAGCAAGTTTCGAACAAGGCTGTCTCCATGTGAAGACCCGAATTTGCAAAACACATCCTCTGACATTATGTTATGGTTTTGCAGATTTTTTTTCAGTGTCGAAAGATTTTCTTTTTAAAAGGCGACAGATTTAAACAGCCTTCCAGAAAAAAAAGAGAAATATTATTTAGCCTTCGGTCATTAGTATAAGAAGTTGACTGTGTGTTTCTGGAATGTGTGTCATCAACATCGGGGCCCTGTACAGTACATTTCTTTGTGTCACATCACATCACATCACCCTGTCATGGATTGTTTTGTACGAGGAACTTCCAAGCAAACGCGGGACTTGAGATGAAGTTTCTTTTAAAAGGCATAAAACCGATTGACATTTACAGAAGACAAAGCACAGTACGGTGATAAATCCGAACTTCCAGTATCCCATGATACCAATGATCGGACCCATGCAGTCATTTCATCGAGTGGATCGTCTGATCCTGGAAAAATCTGTGGACTACTTGCGAAAGAGACGCATCTGTCTGTGTGAACTGTACACACACTCATTCACCAACACCACTTGCACGTTACAAAGCTGGGAGTTTTTGCCACATCCCCCTGTAACGGGTTCAACCCTTGTGCACGGGTGGCACAACAAACACACAGACATGAGGAGAGGTCTTATGGGAAAAGGATACATTTATTTAGAAAAAATAGGAAAATGGTAAAGAGGAGTGAGGAAGGATAAAAGGGGAAGGAAAGAAGTGAAGGTTGGCGATAGGCAGCGTTGGGCAGAGTGGCAGACTGGAGCATGCAGAGGTAGTGCTCCTGCACTTTCCCCTGACGGCGTCCTCTCCCACTGACACTAGCCAAGACTGACCCCTCCCAGCTCTCTCTGGGCGTGGTCACAGACGTGAGTCTCTCCTTGGACGTCTGTCGGCTGGCCAGCTTTCCTGGCTGGGATCAGGGGCCTTAATGCAATTCTCCTTGCGGCCTTTTTCTCCTCTGTGGCAGGGATGCGAATTTGGGCTCCACAGCGGGAGTAAAGATGCCGCGGGAGCTCGGGCAGTTCTTTCCCACTCTATCCTTTCGCGGAGATCAAAGGGCGGCATTGCGGTCTCCTCTTTAAAGTCTCTGAGGCGTGTAACATCGCCCCGCTCGCATGCCACTCACGAGTCTAAATGCACCACATGACTCTTTGCTGTGTAATTATCACCAGCTTAGCCGCGCCCGCCCCCTTCGTTTACCTGCAGAAAGGGGGGAGGGGGGCTTGTAGGGAGCCTAGGGAGTGAGCATGGAGTGATAATAGATACAGGTGCATGCTGTGACACCCCCATACAGTCCTGAACTTGCTCAAAGCCATTTCCACATGTTTGGCTCGTTATAGGTGTTCCTGGGAGGCCGGCGTTTCAGACGTGTCCGGTCTTGGCTCTGGCATAGGAGAAATCTTTTTACCTTAATGGTGTCCAAGCACTAGTAAAACACTGGGATCAGTGCATTAGTTTATCAGGGGATTATATAGAGAAATAAGAGTTTCAAAGGAAATACAAAAAAAATTTTGACTTGAACGCCCCCTTTATAAATCACCATAAATGGAGATTTCTAACCATGCAAATTCACGGAGCTATAACAATATTATAAAAGTCAGTTTGTCATGAGAGTGCATGTCTGATACAAAGATGCAGATGGTTTATTTATCCTCTATTATGTTCAATTGCTCAGAGCATGCTGGAAACTCAGTAGATACAGCAGTTCAGATAAACTATGTGCAACAGAGGAAAGTGGAAGGACTAGGGATTGAGCAGCAGATATTATTTCAGACCTTCAGTTATCAGAAAGAAATCTTGAGAAAAGTCTCTTTACACTCTTCTACTGAAAGAATTAGCCTCACTCTTTGTGGATTGCTACTGTAGTGTTCATGTGACAAGGGGAGGATTAATAAGAAACTAGTTAACTATTTAGTTCATTGTTATGCTTTTTCTCAATGCTTAATTCAAAGTATGATGAGTGAATTCAATGTAGAATGTAGTATCTTTATTCTTCATGCTTGCCCCAATCTAGTTGGAAGTGTTACAGATAAATATAGGTGGCCCAGTGTATGTTTAAAGATGCAAGAAAGGATAATGAGGTATGTTGTTGGGACAAAAAATGTGAATCGGGATTGAGACTAGCAGTAACATGAATGTTCAGCAGAGTAGACTAGTACACAAACAAGTAGACTAGTAGACTTTAGAGTAGACTAGTACACAGACAAGTATACACCAACACCAAGTTTACACAGAATCTAATAACTGTGATTAAAAACCCAGTGTGAATCTCTAGTTGAGACAATAATAAACTTGAGTGACAGGTTTGAGGAAATGTGAGGACCAGAATTTCCAGAGCATTCAAACAGTTTTCGCTTAAGTGTTTCATTTTACATTTTTGTAAATGATTAAAACCCTTAAAACTCAAGCAGCACAGATCCGTGTTGGTAGCAAAGTATAGGTCAGTGACTATTAAAAAAAAAAAGAAAGTAAGAAAATATAGGAGAAAAAATAATCCCTAACGCCGTCTGCTAAAATGTGTGAAGTCTATATGTCACATTGTGGCATGCTGGATTTTTAATGCCGCTATTAATGAGTGTAAAAAAGTGTAAAAAAAAAAAAAAAAAAGCATTCTCCAGACGCATTCTGTTACAGTATGTATGTAGCCAATATACAGTATCAGGACAAGAGTGAAAAATCAATCTTTAACAGCATCTGCTAAAATCTATGAAGTAGTGATGGGAAGTTTGGATCATTTTAGTGACTTGGTTCTTTGAATATCGTTCATCAAAATGAACAAATCTTTTTTTGAGTCATTTAGTTCATTTCGTCCTTTTGATCAGAAATAAAATTAAATGTTCCATTTTCAATAAACAGACCCCCAACACATGTACATACACACATTTTGGCTGTAGTTCCAGTAATGAAATTATTACAATGCAGCTAAGGACATATTATGATAAACAGAATGAGCAGCTCATCTCTCATATCTTCTGGTCCGAGTCGTTCGTTCTTTTGTTACTCTCATAGACGCTATGCAGTGCATTACACAGGAAACAGAATTGAGCGGTTCTTCTCATGAGTCTTCTAGTCTGAGTCGTTCGTTCTTTAGAATCTATTGCACTGCATAGCATTTATGGGAGTCACGTGACAAAAGAATGAACGATTCAGAATAGAAGACTCAAAGGTAACTACTCATTTCTGCTTCCTGTATATAACCTACGGAGGCTTTGCGATGCTTTGTCCAGTAGAAAATGAATGAATCACTCTCTGAGACTACTCGTGCTTCTCAGTCACGTAAAAGACTCGTTCAAAAAGAATGAATCATTCATGAACGACTTGTATTTTTTATCCCTTAAAACTCAAACGGAACAAATTTGTCTTGGTAACACAGCATAAGTCAATGTTGATTAAAAAAAAAAAGTGCTCATATGGAAGCCTTGCTGGTGTGTGTTAATGGGGAGGTTTCAGACATCAGACCGTGCATTTGGGTTTTTGTCAGCTAGAATTAAAGTTTTCATTAAGTTTACGGCACCGTCACGTCTTAACTGTTTAAGCTATCAAAAATCTCTTCGCAATTTTTCATCCTCAATGTCTTGAGATCCTATTGGCCTGGTTTGGTGGCGATTGTATAAATCAACTAGGAGGAGTATATCAATTTCAATGGGTCTCTTTGCAAAATAACCGACTTCCTATTGAGTAGAGCCTTCAGCTCAGTGAGATCAAAATGTGTGCGGGGTTTCGCATTTTAACTTGCAAGTGTATAAGGGCTATGCAGCACAATCTCATGTGTGTCAGCTACCTAACAGCAGCAGATTCCTGATTTTCATGGCTTTTTAATGTGATAGAACTGCTGTTATAGTGCTTGGGCCCAGAATGGCTAAAATGCTCTGCATTTTAAACTTACAGTATCTTTCAGATAAGGATACAAACAACAGGAACATTCAATCTAATAAACAATAAATAAAATTAGTTTAATAGTTTAGGTAACGTTAATGCATATGCACTTAATGCATATGCAGGAAACATTTTATCGAAGTGGTATATTTTTGTTTTGAACTTTATATTTACTGTTTTTTCACTATTGTTAGATCGCATCATTAATACATTTCTATTGATTCTCTAGATACTTCAAACCATACTTCAGTGCCAAACATGCTGTCATTAGGCTGTCAGGCACATAAGTCCTTTGAACGTTGATGATCCCTGTGCACTTTCCTTTCCTCTCTCTAAAGGCAGGTGAGAAGATGGCCACTCAACACGGCCTCGGTGCTCCAAAGCCTATCAGTCAGCTAATCGTATTTACGCAGTGCCAGTGAGTGGATCCATCAGCATCACAGCATTATGGCTGAAACTACACGCATTCGATTACTCAGTTGTGCACTGAACCTGTGAGTTTGTTTGTTTGCACCGGGCTCTCATCTGTGCCAAGTGTCAGGGACGATGTGAGCAAGCTTTATGAGCCCTGGGGGAATAGTGAGCAGAGCTGGAGTCTTGCACGGAACACCTCATGCCTCACAGCCTTTTTCTTTTTTAGTCCAGCTTGAGATCAGTAACACATCTTTATCAGGAGTTTCTGTATGACTGCTGCAAAGCGCATTGCTGCAGTATGTACACTCAGAAGTTTTCCAGCACTGCGTTTTACATGTACTGCATAGCTGTATCCATCTAATGGAAAGCTGCATTATCATGCAGCAAAAGGCTTTTTCTGTCCCCTGATGATTTATGGTTTGCTTTGCGCAGGTCCGTGCAGTATGTGGTTCATGTGCAGGGAAAAGGATGGTCTGTTTCTGACTCCCCCTGGACTGATCCCATACAAGTGTCAGCTCCTAGCGTGCTCCTTTCTCACCGCAAAACTCCCTCCCATTCTCCTCTGCTCTCTTTTCCATCTCCTTATTCCTCCCCTGTACCGTATCCTCCTCTCTTTTCCTCTTGCCATCTAACATGAACATCTCTGGGAGCTCTAGCCTGCATTTTCATAGGCATAGTTTTTCAATAACCGCCTCCTTCTGTGCAGCGAATGCGCCTGATGCAGCAGCAGTGGGATTTCGCAGCTCTGCACACAGCCAACAAAGAGCAATTTGAGGAAATTGAGAATGCGCTTCGATTTGTGTGTGTGTGAGCTGTGTAAGAGGCAACAGCTAGAGCCCAAAAGAAAGAAGATTTTGTAAACAGGCAAACAATACAAAAACCCTCGTGCGTATTAGTGGATAGGCTGATTTCAAGGTTATTATGGAGAACCGTCGTATTCAGGCTTTGAAATAGAGGCATACAAAAGTACTTAAATGCTAAAATTCGGGCCTTACAACCCTTAAATGCACAAAGAAGGCCAAAACATGGTATTGTTGCTCAAAAGTGCATCACCTAGGTGAAATAATAATGATAATAATAATATATTATTATTATTATTATTATTATTATTATTATTATCTTCCTATCCATGCTTAAATTTTTGCCGATTTAGATTTCACATAAAAAGACAAAAATCTGAAAAAGTGTATTATTCTAAAATGCAGGATTGTTGAGATATTGCAACATGAATCTGACATGCGTATGGACACGACAGATATTAGCTTTTTAAGCTTTTCCCCAAAAAACTGTTTAAGCAACAATTTTATAGGTCATATGATTTTTAGAAGCTTACTGAAGCTTACTGAAGGTTGAAGTTAGCAACCTGAAGTTTTTAGGGAAGCAAGAATGGTCACGTCCATGCTGCATAAACTTCAGAAGGAGCTTTTTTGGCAAAAAGATTTTCTGTATTATTTGTATAACATAAAACAATATATAATCAGCACCAATACTGTGTTTTGACCAGGAGGCTGTCACCTGATGTTTATAGTCCCAAGACAATTAATGCAGAAAAAAAATTATCTTTGGACATATTATATACATACAAGTAAGGATTAATAAATGCAGGCTGCAGTGCAAAGTGCAATAAAAGGCAGGATCGAGATCGGGAGGCCTGGTACAGTAAGCAGTCCATTCCTACCTTCACCTAAAGAGGACGGCTAAAAATTATATATATACTCATGTCCATGTCCATATACAGTAAATATTCTGTTCTTGGTTACTGTCAGATGATTAACAGTTCAGAAGTAACTCAAGCTAAAGGAATAAATACCATCAAACTTTAACATACATCTGTGATCCAGCAGGGCAGACACATGACACAGGCTACCATTCATACGCTTAAGAGCTCAGGCAGGAGTAATAAAGCTCAGTAATGGACAGTGACATAATGACATAATCCATCATTCAGGTGATTCTGTTCGGTGGAGGAGAGCATGCTTCTTTAAAGCACAGAGCTGGAGTAAGCCTTTATAGATTTTAGGCTTTCATTAGCTCCCCCACCATTAAAAAAATAATAATAATAACAATAACATATTTGCTTAAAATAAGTATTGCATTATAATATAAAACTAAATTGTGCTTTGAGAGACCTTAATACCTTGCATTGAATAATAATTCACATTAGCCAATCATACTGTACCTTGCCTGAACGAAGTAATACAAAATGAAACAATTTTCGTGAAAAATCTTACATTTAAAACTCAGTATGAACTTAATGTATATATAAACTCCTGAGTACAAAAAAAACTATCAGATTTAATTCTCTGACTCGAGAATAGTTGATGATGCATAGGGTGGAGGTAGAAAAAACCAACAGGGAAAAGGTTAAAATTAACCTTACATGTACAGTACAATATGAAAAAAAAAATCACTTTATACCCCTTGGTCTATTTTTAGACTTTCTTCTCTTTCTGGTCCCTTTCCACTTTTCATTGACATTCATATTCAACCATTAGGCAATACATCAGACCCTGTTCATTTTAAGCCTTTCTTGCATGAATTCTGAAGAATTCGACCCATACAAAACTTGGTATTGAAGTTTAACTGTTTGCACCTGTGGACATCATGTAACTGGTCATGCCACAGCTGAACATAAGGAATATATATATTTTTGTTTTTATGTTCTGTTCTGTATATAAGCTTTATTTATATGTCATTGAATGATTAAATGAAAAAAAGAAATTACAAGTTCTATATTCTTATGTATAACACTGTCTAACACAAAGTTTGTTCCTGGATATTATATTATTTCTTAAGTATTTATGTTGTAAAAGTATAGAAAATGGACATTATTCCCTTCAAACTTTGCTAGATTTGCAACCGTGATGTAAACCAATTCATGAATCAGCCCTAAAATATAGTCTTCAAAGTCAACTATGCCAAAATACTCCTTTAGACACACATTTTCGCAGATGCTAAATACATTTCAGATTGGTCTAGAACTAAATTGAAGTGGTGGGTGGTGAGGCCCTGTGAAGGCTATGTGTAACTATGGAAAGTTCTAGAAAATTCTCAGAAATGTTCTAGAAAATTCCTTTAAACAATGTTGTAAGTTCTAGAAAATTCTCAGCACTGAATCAATCGGAATGTTCTGGAATATGTGTATATTTGAAAGTTTCATATACTAGGTCACAAAGGTAAAGTTTGAAGAGACTAAAAAGCTCTTCAAAGACTTTTCCATTTAGTTTATGAAAATGCAATTGGGAAATAACTCTTTTTGCCCAGGATACAGCAAAAGTTACATTCAATCAATCAGTCAATCAATCAGTCAATCAATCAATCAGTCTGACAGAACAGAGAAATCCACCACTACATTTCCCAAAGCCAAACACATGAATAACAGTAAAAGTTGCAGTATAATATTAATGCATAGCAAATGAAGACTGCTGAAAATTTGAGACAGAGAATTAAAATTGGCAATAAAACGCCCTGTGTCACATCAGTATCCACTCCCACTACTTAGATCATTTAAAGGAGACACTTTAGATGACCTTAGGTCTTTTTCTGGAAGTTGTTATTCAAGGGATGAGAGCTCAGGAGGGTTGGATCTTGTTGATCTGTTGCACGGGTCACAGGGCCGTTAGAGGGGCAGACAGCTGAAGAATAGTGCTGTTGTTTTCACTTTAGAGATTTATGAACTGTTCTTGGCTGGTTTCCTACATCTGGTCAGGGTTGCCTGGGTCTATATTGAAATTAAACAATGTCAGTAATTCTATGTACTAATGATTTTTATTATAAGGACATGTTCCACTATGCTTTTCAGAAACCGATGCCTTATTACCCACTTCTGGTATGAATTAAGCAGATGTGTGATTATAAACATTTTAGAGATGTCCAGGTGCTGTGTAGTTTAACTCTTGTTTTAAAGTGTTCAGTCAGTCTGCATGTGAGTCTGATACAGTACTGCATATAAGCAGAGTTCCAGAGCCTTAATATAGCTTATAGAGTAGAAATAGTTAAAAGGTTAGAGCTTAAAATAATCTGATGATCTTTAATGTCATCAGTGATATTATTATTTTAGGTTGAAGCCCATGTACATGTCTGTCTGCAACAAAGATGAACACCTTCATTTAATAAATAAATAAATAAAAATTACACTTTTTTTTCACAAAATTTTATTTGAATTGGTGGATAAATATCAGGTAATTGTACAAAATGTACCTACTGTAGCTCACGGCAAGATTTTGAATCTATACAAAAGGATATACAAAAGTTGATGTTTACGCCTTGTTTACACTAAGTTGTACTTCTTCGGTGGTCAGACAAATACACTCCCTGTTCGGTAATCGGAGAGTGAATCACAGATGAGAAATGGAAAAAGTAGATCAGATAAAGATGAAGTTTTGTCTTAAAACGACTCCAGCGTGTTAAAATTTACTTATACCACTTCAGCGCTGTTGTTTCAGCCAAAGTGAAAATATGAACTAATCCCAGTAAAAATATTCAGTTTATACAAACTGAATAAACTGAACACATATATAATATGCAGGTGTTTGTTTACATTGACCATTGAGACAGTAGCGCATTAGTAGCTTATTTTAAAGTAGATTATTAAATTCCACACATAATTGTTCATAACATCACTTTTACTCAACATTTAGATTTCACTGATGGTGCAGATTAAACTTCAGGCAGAGATCTAATACTGCAAAAGTCTTATTACATTCTGTCCAGACAAAATCTGGCTGAACAGACATACAGACATACAGACAAAAGATTTTCTGAGACTGGTTTCTGGTCCTCCAGTGTGTGAAACGTAAAGATATTACTGAAAGAGCGAGTTCTGACTTATGATTTATATAGATGTCACATTATTAGCCATTCCCCCAGCACAAAGCTTGCTAAAATATCAATCCTCATACAGACTTGTATATTTCAACACGAAACATGATCGAGCTCAGGTACTGTAGGTTTCATGCAGTAATGATCGACTACATAATGATGCTACATAATGATGACAGGGTTTGCATTCTTGATTATCACCTAACTTGCTGTCTTGGTCGAGTAGATATTATTGGCTATATACTGTAAAAACCTGACTGCCTTTAGGTTAAAGACAAACAGGTTATTCTTTTATTTACTTTGCAGTTTGGTGCCCACCAGTCCATGGCTGATTGAGTAAAGATGTTTTAGTGGGAGTAAGCTGCGTTACATCTGAATCACTTTGAAAACTTTTTTTTTTAAATTATTATTATTATTATTATTATTATTCACTGTTATTATAACTGGAAATGTTTTGTAAGTTAATATTTGGTCATTGTAGTATATGTGGATCCACAGTACCACAGGGAGATTAAAACTAGAGAAATGCCCGTAAGTGGTGTTATTTCTAGCTCTGTCTGATTCACGTTGCACAGTGACCAAAAATAGACATCAGAAACTGTCCTGGAGATTCATTTTCTCACTGCTTAATTTGAGAAATATGAGTCATACAGATGAGTTTGTATTTTTAGAGAAATCTTTTTCGTTCGCTAAGTGAGCATCTACAGTACATGGAGCTTATAATAACAGGCATATTTGCATCCACCAGTCACAAATGATCAACATATAATAAACTACAGATTTAGGATAAATCTTGCCAGACAGCTGTGCCAGGATGGCTTAACAGGATGGCTGTGGTTTGGACGAAGTGAGCGTCTGCGCTTGTAAAACAGTGCACATCGTGCCAAGTTGGTACACAATGTTCTATCCTAAGAGTCCCATCAAAGACTAATCTAACCCTTAGAATTATTGCATTAGCAGATCTGGGTAATGTTGAAGGCTCACCAATAAGGTGTGAGTGCTGTATTGAGGTAAAGCCCACTCAACTGTGTTACTCACGCATGGCCAGGTTGTTAGACCATGGGACTGTGAGACTGACAAGAGTGATTGAAAGAAAACTGAAAAATGATCCCTTTTCAGCTTCCTCAAGCAGGCTCAGCAGTAGATTTCATCTAAGCTAAAGGAACATATGTGCAAAACATCTGCACTGAGCAACAGAACACTTCTTATATACAGGACTGTAACTTACTAATAGTGTGAGCGTGATATTAAGCTTGGGTAACAAAATAATGTGGAAATTTATGTCACGTGAACCACTGAGTTCTGAAACGACTCTGAAGTAGTATGAAAATGCATTCACACCAGCCATGAAGAGACGAAATGAGTCTGTAGGCACCTCCTGTAGCTTTAGCTCTGTAACTATGTACTATGTGATGTGAGTATAAGACAAAACGATGGAAGATGAAGATGCTGCAGTTCTTGAGCACAATTGATGGATTTAGCACATGCTTTTTTTGTGTGCTTTTGCATTTTTGACATTTAATCATTTAATCATATTTTGGTTGTTGTTTGCAGCTCCCAGTGTACATCTGGGGGTGGGAATATTATTTGCGTTAATATTATAATCTATAGGTGTTACTGTGTTGTTATTATTAGAATATTATTTTTTCTAACAGATGTATAAGATACATAATCATAAGAGTTAATACATTTGGAATCTAAACCCAGAAAACAACTAAGAAATGTTCAACATGTTATTAAAACCTGGAAGGACAGTGATGTCAATTTTGGGGAAGAAATGTGGGTTTAAAAAAAGTCATGAGAGGCGATAACTTAAACACTTAGTGAAGTTTCATCTTCAAAAAACTAGACAGAGATCAGGGTGAATCACATAGAAATCAGAGCTTAATAGTGTTTAATGTTTAATAGTGAAAGGAGCAGCGTTTTAAGGCACACAATGTGATGGGAACTCACAGGACTGGGACTAAACAGCTGTGTGTCCATAAGAAAACCACTTGCTAGTGAGACTCATCAGAACGAAGGCTTCAGTTTTCTATGGAGCATAAAGATTTATGGTTTAAGACTTTGGAGTGATGGAAAAAGGTCATGTGACCTGATGAGTCCAGATTGAGTCTATTCCAGAGCGATGGGTGTGTCAGGGTAAGAAGGGAAGCGCATGAAGCGATGCTCCCATCATGCATAGTGTTCACAGTACAAGCCTCTGGAGACAGTCTTATGATCTGGGGTTGCTTCAGTCGCTCAGGTCGAGACTCAGCAACGTTATGTGGCAATAAAATGAAGTCAGCTGACCACCTGCATGTACTGAATCACCAGGTTATGATTTTTATTGTCCTTGTTGGCTTCCACCTTGCGTGAGTTTGTGACTTTTTTGGCCAGGCTGTATTATAAATTTAAGAGTAAACGCAGAGATTATTTCCTTTCTGCAGTTTTACAGTCTTTTTGCTTGAAATTGACCTGAAATGGAGTGAAATCTGAGTCAGTTGACCCTAAACCAGAATTAGGTAATGCTTGGGAGGAAAACATAGATTATTTCGAATTTTCTAGGCGAATCCTACTTGAGTACAGTAAGTACCCAGCATATGAACGAGTTCCATTACGAGAGCTCATTCACAAGTCCAATTTGTTCATAAGTCCAACAAACATTGTCTAGGTACCAGGGTACTAACACAATTGGCTTTACACAGTATAAAACTAACACGGCACATGATCTTGTAAGATGTCTGCCATCCTTTCACCTCGCTCCATTCTCTCAATTATTTTCATTTTTGTCTCCATCTTTATTACTTGGCGCTTCTTATCAGTACCAGCTTCAAACTGTCCTGCTTGAATTCTAGCTAAATTATTATACAGGGTTTTAAAAGAAGCACAAGGTAGTTGAAAGGAAAGTGTGATTAACACCTTTTTCTAATCTTTCAATTCTATTACCTCCAACAAGAGGATTTTTAATATAGGAGTTTTAATTTAAAATATAAATTTAAGAGTTTTAAATACATTATGTAGCCCAGTTTAGGACAGTCCTAACCCGCTGGCCCTGACGTCCCCACCGTATATTATAACTGCATCAAATAAGTACCAGCTATTTATAACTGGACAATCTGATCATATTGATTTTTTCTCACACATTTCACACTCATTTCCCTGATTTTCTTTCGATTCCGTAAAGCTACTTTGTGACAATGGCCCACGTTAACAGCGTCATATATTGTAAATAAAATGTAACTGAATTGAACATAACCGAGGTATAAATTATGTTAGATAATGTTTGCTCTCAGAACGTTCTTTCTTCAGAGCTATTTATTTAATGGATATTGCTTCTACGTTTGTTTATGCGTACATCACATCTGTTCCAGTAGACCGTTTTCAAATCGTAAGTATTCTGTAGAGGAAAAAAGAATACGCTTGAGATGGACCTATGTACAGTGTGTAAGAACTTTTTATTCTATTTGTTTATTTGTTTGTTTGTTTACACTAGGTGGTGAATTCATGATGTTATTGAGTTGTCTGTGTCTCTGCCTGTCTGTCTGTCTCAGATTCTTGTGTAGGTGATATCTTAGGAACGATTGTTGGAATATTTGCAGTACTTGTATATACAGTAGTTATGATTGTAAGCAACACTTCCACTGATTTGTAACTGGTCCAAACAGGGTCAAGGTCACAACAAGGTCAAATGTCTGAAATCAGTTTTCTTCGACAGCTTCCTTCCCAAGTATATTTTAAGGGTGTTTGTGGCATAGAGGTTAGAGTTTAACTCTATTAGAGTTAGAGTTTGTGGCATAGAGATGGAGATAAGACGGACCAGATGTGTTCTATCTTACTGAAATCTGTGCGAGGTGGAAACCGGTCACTTGAGTCCTAGGCATATTGTCTCACTCTTACAGTAGGTGTACTGTTTCCAGGCAAACTCTGAAGTGGACTGTCCTCTAAATATTCCAAAGGGAAACAGATGAAGCAGATGAAACTTTGGCGGTGGTCATCACTCATGCTTCTCACTGACTAAATCAGCAAGAGCAGAAAGGCCAAACAGTCAAACCCAGAGCAGCTTGTAATGCACTGAATTTAGGCGCATGCTCTGGTCATTTTAATCATGCAGATTTCTAAAGGCTATTTAGGTAGTCTAACTACATGGACTGGATTATCTGTACTGTAATTTGTGTACTGTCCGATCAGTAGGAGCAGCATCCTGATTATATCTGAATATACAGGCGTTTTAAGTACATTACTTTTGCCCAGATTGTTTACTCTACATTTTAACTGCACCAAATGAGAACCAGCTTTCTGTTGTGCATTTCACATGACTGGACAATCTGATGATTTTGATTTATGCATACAGTATTTTCTCACACATTTCCTATTTATTTCCCTAATTCTCTTTTCATTCTGTAACAATAACCGGTCGTTAAAAGCGCCATAAAAATAAAATTGAATTGAATTGAACATAATTGTGATCTAAATTATGGTAGATAATGTTTGCTCTCAGAACGTTCTGTCTTCAGAGCTGTTTATTTAATGCATACTGCTTCTACTTTTGTTTTTGTGTACAACATCACATCTGACAGATATTTATTTATTTATTTATTTATTTATTTATTTATCTATCTATCTATCCATTCATTTATTTATTTATATAAACACTCTTTGCCCAACTGTTATCCCATAAGTACGGTGGGAAGACCTTCACTGATCGTCTCTTCAGAGTACAGGGTTCGAGGCCCAGACAGTTCATGGATGTTGCACAAGTCATATATCGGATAAAGTGTCAGGGGTGTGTACATGTACTGCACAAAACAGTGCAAAAATCACTATGTGGACAGGATGATCAGCTGTGGTGATCAGGAGCAAGTGAGAAGATTTCTAAGGTTTCCTGGTGGACTAGTGGTAGTAGGTGGCCACAGATCAGATTCAATTCAGGGATTGAATTTAGCCCCTGGGCGTTACATGGGCTAGTGCCATTCCCAGGTTCAGATAAAGTGTGGAATGTTGTGTCACAAGGGACTTCCAGTATAAATAAAACCTGTACTGCATCAGGTATCTGCCTGTGGATGACTGACAAAAATCTTTGACAAAGTATTGCATTAAGATAGAGACACTATAATATACTGCACTATACTGGACTAATCTGGTCATTTCCATAAAGCAAAGGCTTGATTTTGCATTTTGAATCAGTATCGAAAACCGTTTGTTTGTTTGTTTATTTATTTATTTATTTATTTTACACCCTGTCATTACTGGTTTACACTTTAATAACAAGTTGCATTTTTTATTAATTTTTTGGTCCCACAGCCTGACGAACTGACAGATATTCTGGAGATTAGCAATATCGTCTTCACCAGCATGTTTGTCCTCGAGATGATCTTCAAGCTGATGGCCTTTGGCCTCTTCGGATACATCAAAAACCCGTATAATATCTTTGATGGAATCATTGTTGTCATAAGGTAAAGTGCATCGAACATTTACTATGCAGCCATGCTTCACTCAGAGCTCGGCCTAATTCTATAATAAAGTCTTTAATTTAATTGAACCCACCGTGTCCTATCGTCCTGCGTTTGTGTAATTTACGCAATGTGTGTGCTGATCTTGCTGACTCGGCGTATGTGTGTGTCCTTGCTAGTGTATGGGAGATTATCGGACAGGCCGATGGGGGTCTTTCCGTGCTCAGGACCTTCCGTCTCTTGCGTGTGCTCAAGCTGGTGCGCTTCCTACCGGCTCTTCGGAGACAGCTGGTGGTTTTGATGAAGACGATGGATAACGTGGCCACCTTCTGCATGTTGCTCATGCTCTTCATCTTCACCTTCAGGTGATAAGGGATCCAACTGTCCACTTTCACAAATGTAAACTGAGTGAATTGAGTTGTATTAACTCCTAAAAGAAGGGCCGATGTCAACAGCTGGGATTTTAGATATCCTTTGGAGTCTTTCTGCTAAGAGTGGGATCTTCATAATCGTGAAAGTCTTGAATGAAGTTCCTAATTCTACCTTTGCAAATCATTTTCCAAAATGTGATCCATCACATCAAGTTAGGCATTAAGTCGTATTTGGGTGGTTTGAGTTCAGATTCCTAGTTTATTACCAACTTTATTACTGCATCATGCTAAAATATGGCCAGTCCGAGTTTGTTTACTTTTAGAAGATTTTAATGATTTTATAGTGAATATTGACAAAAATGCTTTTCTATGACAACTGTTGTAAGCACTTGAGGTAATGTTGATTAAATTAAAGTGCTTTAAAACTCATTTTAATCAATGTTTATGATTGAAGCTTTCTCAAATCTGTTGAAAGGCCATAAAGAGAAGATATTGATCACGTGATTTTTGCTGATACACCTCCAGCACTCTGTGGGCTGTAGTGCAAAAGTAACCTGTGAGACTTATTATCTGGCTTTACAGTGTAACGGTTCACAAAGATGAAAAAACAGCTTGATTTGACACACAGCCACGCTGCTGGTCAGGGGTAGTTCAGTGGTTAAAGCTACTCATCCGAAAATCCCAGGTTCAAACCCACTTGTATTGTCACTGTATTGAGATAAATGTAAGTCACTCTGGATCAGGGTGTCTGCCAAATGCTGCAAATGCTGAGCAGGATAGTTTACTTGAAACATAACATTGAATGCTTTCCAATATTAATGAGCTAGTTAATCCCACACACAAACACGGTCACTATGGTGAAATTTGTGTTGCTTTTTGACAATGTAATTTGAGCGTAGTCATTATCATGTCATGTTTATATACCTGATTTTATTTTATATCTTCATTTTCATATTTCTGATATTTAACTAGAATTTACATGTGTATGCTATACCATGACACATTTTTTGGAAATGTAAATATTATCCAAATTTCAATGGTGTTTATATTGTGCATTGATTTTTAACAATTTTACTGTACAGTAAACCACACAAACAAGTTCTTTTTCATGATTTTATTTTTTTGCTTGTTTGTGTGCTGTAGATGGTGATGTAGATAGTGATGCCTACACTTCATTTCAAACAACAGGGATAAATCATTGAGTTAGTTAGTATAAAAGCCTATAGACCTGTCCATCTCACCTTGACCTGTTCTAGGCTGTCCATCAAAAACTAAACTAATTCACACCCGCCAATCATCTCTGGTGAAATGCCATAATAACAGTCTTTTGAACTGTCAGAATCATTAGCTTGCTCTATAATGTTTTACAGTATTCTTGGAATGCATCTGTTTGGCTGCAAATTCAGCCTGAGGTTGGAGAATGGAGACACCATCCCAGACAGGAAGAACTTTGATTCTCTGCTGTGGGCCATCGTCACTGTGTTTCAGGTTAGCATGCATATAATTTTTGGTCATAGAAGAAGCTGGAAACAACATAAAAAAAAACATGTCATTATATGTGTCTATGGTGTTTCTTGGCCTATGTGACATTTTTTTTTTCATCTAGCCATGTTTATATTATGTAATTGGTTAAAATGAAATAAAATTAACCTCATCATATTGCCTAGGTTGTACTTAAAACATACTGCACAATCCTGAACCCTATATATTTATTAAAGCATTATAATGCAGAAATGGCTGAAAATGCTCCTGGTTTTTAAGCAGTAACACGTTTACCTATACGCCATTATTGGTTCTGCAACCATATGGAGGAGAATGATTGTTTTAATGTCATAAATAATAATGCCGATCGTAGTGCTTGTAGTGTTGCTGCATCAGCAGAAAGGCGTGCTGCTGTAGGGTTGAACCTGCAGTGATTGTGATGTACAGTACTGTGCACTTTTAGAGAGGCATGCCCGTCTCTACTGATTTACTGTCATGCAGGGAACATACTGTGCAAAGTGCTCCCAAGAACTCCTAAAGACAAATAAACAATCCAACTGACTTTGAATCATTAGATGTCTTTAACTTTAGGTTTAGATTGAATGTTAATTTATGTGATAGATTTCAGAGAACATCTTCACTCACACATGTAATGTACACGCACAGACATAAAACACATCAATCTACGACATAAAACCACATACAGTACAGTACATAGTCTCTATATGAATAGAAATGGAGTGTATATTGTAAAGTGCAAAGCCACTTGTCCGTTTTTTTATGACTGTTTTTTCCCCACACTTGTGTTTTTATTGCAGATACTAACTCAGGAGGACTGGAATGTGGTCCTCTATAACGGAATGGCTTCCACCTCTCCGCTGGCTGCACTTTACTTTGTGGCACTGATGAGCTTTGGGAACTATGTCCTGTTTAACCTTCTCGTAGCCATCTTGGTGGAGGGCTTTCAAGCAGAGGTGTGATGATATTTAGCGTGATATACTGTATGTGTGCAATGTAGTACTAGCTTTAAAGGGCAGGTGTAATGCAAAGTTCACTTTTAGGTATATTTAAACATTCAGATGGGCCTTAACAAGAGTGTATATATACAAAAAAAAATCATGATAAAAGAATTCCCTGCTGTTTGTCCTTTTTTCTTTTTTTTTTTTCACTTTATTTTTAAACTATCAGTGCTGAGCTCAGCTTTGTTCTGCTAACCTCGACCCAGTTCTTCCAGCTCTGTCACTTTCTTGGATGCTTTTTTTAAGAGCTACAGTGAATAAGGCTAGGCTAGCAGGTATCAAATAACTGATAATTGCTAACCTAGTCTCATAGCTGTTAGTTTTGTTTTAACGATTATATTGCTAAATATGAGGATGTTGATGTGAATTAATACTCTTGTGTGTGTTTTTCCCTCATTTTGTTTGTTTTAGAATTTTGGGTGGGAAAAGCCTGAAAATGGGTGGGAAATGTTAAATGCTTGATAGAGTCCTGAACATGGACATTTCTGCCCCCCCACTTTCTGATTGGCTAGGAAAATGCCCTTTCACAAAGTGGTGTTCAGGTGCAGTTTGTTTAAATCTACAGACACTGAAACAGAAACAGCGTGTTTGTAAAAGGAGTGTAAAAGAAGGAAAATCAAGTGGCGTAAATCAGAAGGTCCCAGGTTCAAACCCCATGCCCACCAAGTTGTCCCAGTTGGGCCCTTGAGCAAATCCCTTAACCCTCAGATGCATAATGAGATAAAAATGTAACTTGGTCCGGATAAGGATCTCAGCCAAATGCTGTAAATGTAGAGACCTCTAAGACTTATGCAAACTCATTAAAAAGGAATATATTAAATACATGACCTTTAAAAATGGCCACAATGAGCAATGGACTGAATGCACAGAATGATAACAAGTTTGTGGATGCTGAACTTGCTAGGAATCATGTTGGTGAACTTTTAGTAGTTCATTGTGTGAAAAATATAACTTTACTATTCGGTTCTTCAACTGGGAAGTTATCTTTTAGACATGTTCTTGTTTAAAAAAGGATTGAAACCGTGTTACACAACATAAATCTCAAAACAGTCTTTTTCAGTGTTTGTTCTTAGTCAAAAAATCTAAATATGGCCCGATAAAAACATTGATTAGATTGTACAGATGATCAGGCTCTTCTGATGTACTGGTGCAGGTGGTGTAAAGTAATACAAAGTATATTTGTAAAAACCTTGCTACTAACTTTGAGTCATATTAAATCTATTTTTTTAATTAATATGTAGTATGTAGTAATTAAGTTCTTTATGAATAATGTTCTGGATAAACCTTTCACTCCTGCCTAATTTGGGCATAATTAAACAAACTTTCAAGAAGCTATTTTTTTTATGTGTTCCTCGAATAAAGTGCTACAGAATGGTTTTATTGATGCCAAAGAGCAAAAACGTTGGTCTTTAGAGAGCTTTGTCTTCTACGTCGTAGGGCGATGCCACAAAGTCCGACGCGGATGAGGAGAAGAGGTCAGTTAATTTTGAGGAAGAGGAGAAGATGGGAGAATTACGTGCCACAGGTTAGTGCTTAAATCATTTTCTCATGATTAGCACTAAAAAGACTTGAATGACTAAGAAAAAAAATCTTTTAAATACAGGAAATGCTGCATGAACAATCTTCCCATTTAAATCTACCCAGTAGACTGTGGATGTAATTTTCCTTATTCGATATGTCAGGGTCTGATTTGGCATTGCATTTCCTCCTGTTGTTTTTCTGAAATGGATTGCTCTCTTGCAATTACCACTAACAGAGCTGAAGATGTACTCTCTGATGATGTCTGCAAATGGGCATGTGGACTCTCGTGGTAATTTGCCGCCACCGATCATCATGCGCACAGCCGCAACCCCTATGCCCACACCCAAGAGCTCTCTTGGCACAGACTCCATTTTCAGTTTAGAGGAATCAAGGCGTGGCAGTCGGATTTCCATTGATCCGATCGGTTACGATCAGAGATCACAGGTAGGTTCGTTAAAATCGGTGCTGCTTGCATGGAAAGTAGTACTGATTATGGAAATATGAAAATTATTAGAAAAATATATTGATAATTTTTTTTTTCTCAGGCCAGTCCACGCAAATCACCCTGCCACCCATGTAGCTCAAGCAGTAACTGGGGCAGCCGCAGGTCGAGCTGGAACGGCCTGAGTCGAGCGCCTAGTCTAAAGAGGAAAGACACTTCTGGAGAGAGACAGTCTCTGCTCTTGGGTGAGGGAAGAGGCAGCTTTGAGGATGAAGAGCCAGAGGGACTCATGTTGGGAAAAGCTGGAAGTGCCAGCGGTGGCTCTCTGCACCATCCCAGTTCTCTGGACTATCCAGAGCTACCCACACTCCCCAGCCTGTGCCCGTCAGGAGAGTACCATGACTGCAACGGCAGGGCGTTACACCTGTCCACAGAGCTGCCCTCGGAGCTCAGCCGGGAGGACTCCACCGATGAGGATCTAGATGACGTGAGCAAACAAACATACAGCTGCAAAACAAACACAATACTGTACACTTACTGTATGTAGAGACGTGCATGCATGGTTGGTTAGTCAGTGCTGGTGCAGGTAGAAATGCTTTTACGTTTTGTAGGCAGTCTATATGAAGAGCTATGAATATAAAGTGATGGAAAGATGCATACCTTCTGAACTAGAGGAATATTCACATGATCATTTCCTCATTTAAAGATTAAAGCATACAGTAATACCTTGCATTGTGAGTAACTTGGTTTGCGAGTGTTTTGCAAAATGAGCAAAAAAATTTTTTGTATTAATAGTTTTTACATGAATATTCTTGAGTTGTGGAACGAATCATCTGAGTTTTCATAATTTTTTACGGGGAAATTTGATTTTGATAACAAGCATATTTCCGGAGCGAATATGCTCGCAATCCAAGGTTTAACTGTAACTGACTTTATTGTCATTGTAGTGATACAACAAAATGTTTTTTGTAGCTCAGGAATAAAGAAAATGCAAGAAGAAGTGCATAAAAAGATAATTGCACTAAAATATAAATATAACAATATGTACAGTATACACAATGGAAGATATGTACCAGAATATATGGAATATAAAGTACTCTGCTACTCTGCCACATTTTCTCCTCTGGCCTTTCAAAAACCCAAGAGACCATGGAGAAGCTTTCATTTCGTTGTAAAAACCACAGTCACTTCCTCCTCCTTACAGCACTTCCAGACCACCGGTGTGGTTTCCATTAGAACTAGTGGATGCAATTATCTCATTGATCTCTTCCTGATCTCATCATCACTGCACAAACAGTTCATAATTGATCATGGGCTCAAAACTTTGTCTGTTGTCACTGATTCTGTGAGCACACGCTAGTCCGGATGTACACACCTGACGCACAGTGAAAAATACAAAGTGTCATAGTATAACATAATAGTGTCTTTTTTTTTTGTCATATTTTGTAGATATTGGAAAAGGTGTATGTATTGTTGAGGTCTGTTTCTGTGCGTGCACAATGTTTATATACATAAACATATAAAAAGAATGTTGATATATTTAGATTATGTCTGTTTTACTACAGCAAATTGAGTTTGTACTGTAAATGTACTTAATTGTCGTCCTCACTAGAGTGTTAATGAGCTTTACATAATCGTCCCAGTTTTTTACCATTATTCACCAATATTTCATTTTGTTCTGCCCTTAAATTAAATGTGGATGCATTAATAATTTTTTTCAGTGTTATGAGCAGAAGAGGTGGCAGTACGCTAGTGTAAATGTACACTCTGTGTAATTAATCAGCTCAAGTAGCAAGTAGCGTATAGTGGAGCTTTCCCATGACGGATGTCTTTAATATAAATAAGCGCCTTTTCTCAATAATGGAGCAATTTGGTTTAGTTTCGATTAGGTTAGCTAAATGTATTGTAACTACACTAGCTTAACCGATGCTGACGGTAGCGATGTTTTAAAGCTGTCAGCTCATGGGTTTAACTTGTTATAAGACTAATTGTTCCACTAAAGAATTCAGCGAAGCACTTTGCAGCCTGTGAATTTTTTATTTATCTTTTTTTTTTTTTTTGTGGGTGGAAAGCAACCTCTCCAATGATCTAGTGTTATGGCACCTCAGCAATCAAGAGGCTTGATGTTGAAATTGAGTTTCAAGAGCTGTAAAATAGAAAACAACAAGCTCCTGCCTCTCCTCTGTAAAAAGCTGAAATAGAAAAAAGGCCGAAATAACGTATCGCTCCATGCTAGCTGTAGCTGTAAGAAGCTCACTTAGCAATCGGTCTGAATCCGGTCTCTTATTACGCTGCAGAGTTTCTGTTTCCGCGTGAAGAAGATGCTGGACATGTATAAACCCAAGTGGTGTAAAAGTCACGAGGAATGGTCTCTCTATATATTCTCTCCGAGGAACCGGTGAGTTGTTTTCATCACTTTAAGTCCAATGACTGTGCGCTGTATCCTTTTTTTCTTTTTGACCTCGTTTGTGTTTCTGTTACGTAGGTTTCGCGTGTTTTGCCAGAGGATCATCTCGCACAAGATGTTTGACCATGTGGTCTTAGTCTTTATCTTCCTTAACTGCATCACTATCGCTCTGGAGAGGCCACACATTCAGGCCAATAGCCCGGTAAGATCAACGATTATATTGCTTGAACCTTATGACCTCATCTTTTATTGAAAGCACTTTAATATGTAGTAGTAATAGTCGTACAGTCAGCACCAGAATTACTGGCACAGAGACGGCGTGGTTCTTTATGAAACAGGACTCGTACAGTAGAACCTTTTTGTTGTTGTTTTCGTTTTTTAAAAAAAAAATTTTAGATATGAGATCACGTTTCTCATGCATTATTTGACAAATTTTCCTAGAAAATATATTCATATTTATTCAATTCTTTAACTTTCTTTTTAATTATTTAATTAATTGTGCATTAATTACAGCTCTAACAGTGAACATGAGCATTTTCAGGCATATTGCTATTCTGTCTCATATAGACAAATTTTGTCTCACTTCATCATCTCATATTTATTTCTTAACATAGAAGGTGAATGTAGAATATAAACGTATTTATACAGTATTTAAGTATTTATATTGAAAAGTAGAATATAAATGGGAACATGTTTCAGTTACAGATTTATGATCATTTCTGTGGATAAAAGGTTTAACTTCTTTCATACACAGACAGTTTGTCAGATCAGGTGCATACAGTTTATATCTAGTCAGCTTGTCAATACACTACTGTGCAAAAGTTTTGAGCCGCTCCTCATTTTTTTATATGTTGCTTCCAGTGAGTCAGATTTTCTTATATTTTCTTGTAGTCTTGAGGAATAGCTCTCCAGGCTTCCTGAAGGACTTTTTTGTTTTCACTCCAGTCCCTGTACCTGAGCAGTTTCAGATGAATGTGTTTTGTGTTTGTTAATCCACACAGTGATCTATGAATCATTCAATCATTATAAACACATCTAAGTTAAGTCCTGATCCAGTGAGGAACAGGTGCAGATGATGAGAGATGATCAGGAGGTGATTAGTATACTGCTGATGCTGAACGCTGAGCGGTTGGAACAGACAAGAGGGGAAATGAGGTCGCTGCTGAGGCTGTCACAACAGTTTTTACATTGTATCTTTAAACACTTGTTCTCATTTCTTTAATTTAATCTACATAATTAAATTAAGAGTATTTTAATGAGAAGAAATGAGGATGCACTAAAGACTTTTGCATAACATTGTATATTTGAACTTTTATTTTTTGTCGGAGGAATGTTCACGAGGGTAATACTGTAGGAGGAATATTTAAGCCGAATACAAAGTTACACACAGAACAGAAGCCTTGCGGTGTTTTTCATGCGCGTCACAAAGTAGTGTGTGCAGTCTTTATTAAAAAACAGGGACTTTTTAAAGGCTTTTATACGCAAGTCTTCACATCTTTTCCAGTGGTGCCAATACTTCTGGAGCTGACAGGACTTATACAGTATGCTTTAATATCACTGTCATGCTGTGATAAAACCCCTCCCTATGCTGTTCTGTGTGTTTCTCTAGGAGCGAGTGTTCCTCAGTATTTCCAATTATGTATTCACTGTGATATTTGTTGCTGAAATGACTGTGAAGGTACCAAAGTTTCATTTCCATTCAGATATCCAGAGTGTTGTCACCGTGCCGGGATCTCGCTCACTGAGTTGCCCATTGCTGGTCTTGTAGGTGGTGGCTCTTGGCCTCTTTTCAGGAAAACACAGCTATCTGCAGAGCACCTGGAACGTGTTGGATGGAGTGCTGGTGTTTGTCTCGCTCATCGATATCCTGGTGTCCATGGCGTCCACTGGAGGGAACAAGATCTTTGGTATTCTGAGGGTCCTGCGTCTCCTCAGGACGCTCAGGCCTTTACGGTCAGTATCTTTTCCAAATATTCCAAAGGGTTGAGTAAATGCCAGACCGTGGGCTTTTCTAATACAGTTCTAGTGCAGTTTTTCTTTACATGTTAGATATTCCCTGTTGTCCCGGAATATATTCAAATTTTAATACATTCTAGCTGTATGTCAATCAATCATAAGCATCATCCAGAAAACCGAGGAATCGTTCACATAATGTGTAAGTGTAAGCAAAGTGTTTGTATTCTGGTGTCGGCAGAGTGATCAGTCGTGCTCCCGGACTGAAGCTGGTGGTGGAAACGCTGATAACGTCGCTGAGGCCCATCGGGAACATCGTACTGATCTGCTGTGCTTTCTTTATTGTCTTTGGCATTCTTGGAGTTCAGGTGAAGACTGGTGAAAACGATGTTCTTTAAGAATAAAAAAGTCTTCGTAATGTAAATGTAAATGTTTGCAAGAATAACATATTTCTTCTGTTTATGTTCAGCTCTTCAAAGGCAAGTTTTACCACTGTGAAGGTTTGGACACAAGGAACATCACAAATAAATCGGATTGCCTGCAGGCCAAATACAAATGGATTCGGAGAAAGTACAACTTTGATAATTTGGGGCAGGTAAAGAGCGCGCATGAAAACTTGAGTAATGCTGGATATGAACATTAGAGTGTCCATCTTCTAATCAGCTTTGTTTAAGAGCCCCGGGAAAAATACATAAATAAAAAATCATCAGGGAGTTTTAATGCACAGGGTCTATAATGGACAAGTTGATCCCTAATGAGCTAATGCGTCTGATGATTAAATCCAAAATTGAAAGTCGATTAGATTTCCAGGAATCCGCGAGTTGTCTGTAATTTCCGTGGCCTTGTGTCTCTGTTTTGTCAGGCTCTCATGTCGCTGTTTGTGCTATCCTGTAAGGACGGCTGGGTGAATATTATGTACGATGGCCTGGACGCTGTTGGAGTGGACCAGCAGGTTTGTCGTCGTCGCGCTGTAATACTGATAAACCGTACCATTTCTACCGGGCTGAATATTTAAAAAAATTATCATGTTTCTCTTCTTTATCACCCAAAGCCGGTACGTAACCACAACCCCTGGATGCTGCTTTACTTCATCTCCTTCCTGCTGATCGTCAGCTTCTTCGTGCTGAACATGTTCGTCGGCGTGGTGGTGGAGAACTTCCACAAGTGTCGGCAGGACCAGGAAGAGGAGGAGGCGCGCCTGCGCGAGGAGAAGAGGCAGCGGTTGCTGGAGAAAAGGCGCAGGAGTAAGGAGAATTGTGGGTCTGGTCGGTAGTCTATTTTTCTGAGCACTGCCTGCCTCCAGAGCCTGAGAGAGAAACAGAGACCTAGAGAAAGAGAGAGCAAAAAAAAAAAAAAAAGAAGCGAATAATTACATATAAAGACGAAAGCCTTTAAAGATTTGTGTTGGTGGCCTTGGACTGTGATGGCCTGCAGCATGTTTGCCTTTGCATGTTCCTATACAGCATGACAGGGTGATGTTCTCGACACACCGGGTCGGTCAGAGCCTTACTCTGTAAACGCAGTCTACGGCCAGTCGATTCTTTTCCTTGAGAACAGTGAACGGGCCGGAGCAATAACATTTATATTAGATTTCCTAACTCGGGCTTAGGCCTGTGTAAATTTTACCCCGAGCCACAATGCGCTGCTGGAGGGGATAAGGGAGGATAATGGACGTTCCCTCCGGCTCCATAAACGTCTCAGCGGCTGTGTCTTTGAATGATTGTGTGTAAAGAAAGTATGGGCAGCATTATCCAGACCACTCATAAGAGAATTAAAGACGCTAAAAGCATTGGCTCTGGTTTTACATGATGCAGTCAATAAGGGAAATGTGCTCACCGCATTACTTTATGCAAATGCGAAAATGCCAGCCAAGTTAAAGCTACAGCACCTAAGTAATCATGTCCAGCGTAAGAAGCCAGACTGTTTTATTTTTCTCCAGTTACACACTCTCTTCCCATGGGCCATTACTCTACAGTCTGCGGATTAATTGTATAGCGTCTGTGACTTGTGAAGTCTGTATAACTACAGAAGTTACTACGGAATCTCGGTTGTAATCGAATCACAGTGAGGCACATGAACTCAGAGACATTGTTTTTAGGACAGACTTTCCGACTCTCTGATGCTGACATTTAAAATAATCAGTAATGCAGTAATAATAGGAAATGCAGTCACATCTCTGGCAGAGTGCATTTTTATCATAGGTCTCAATAATATGAAAAAAAAAAAAAGAAGAAGAAGCTGGAAGCGTCCCTGAAAGGCCGAGTGATTTATGAGCAGTCGTCAGCTTCGTCTGACGCAGAGACACATTTTCGGATGTACAAGAAGTTGGGCATGAGCTGCTTGGTGAGATGTTCCATGTCCTAAATGATCTATCATTCAGCCCGTCATCGTACTTCATGTCAGAGGAGAGGGGAATTGATGTTGCTTGGCAGACCTTAACGCAGTAACTGTATTTCTTGTAGCTCTGTCTGGCTCCTCGGATTAAGTCTTAGTTTGTACAGTATCTGCATGTGCATCGTTTTATAAGCTTTCTCTCTCGTCATTCGGTTAAAGTTGAACAGTAAACATGCGCTGTATGGCAGACTCAGAAAGATGGATCCAAGCAGAAGTTGAAAATAATGAAACTTAACAATGAAACCTAACTCTACTAATAAATCAAGAATCATTCAACAGTAGTAAATATTGTACTCACCATGTAACAATTACAATCATTAACATGGGTATGTTTACACACACACACACACACACACACACACACACACACACACACACACACACACACACACATAGCCATTGACTGTCATGTTTACAAAGGCATGTTCCCAAATACAGCATGATCACAAAGGCATGACGCACGAGTGGGAGCCAAGTACAGCACGGGATACCAACTTTAACGTTTCAGACTCAACAGTGCGTTATAGCACAGCGGCGTTATAGAGATGTCCTGCTCTGCTGCACTGCTCCTTCCGTGCTCAGTACTTTCCTGCCTGTACCTTTTATTGAATTAGCCGTACCGCATGTATCCCGCACTGTGCTGAATATGCTGTCCTGTGTATTTCTGTGTGTGTGTGTGTGTGTGTGTGTGTGTGTGTGTGTGTGTGTGTGTGTGTGTGTGTGTGTGTGTGTGTGTGTGTGTGTGTGTGTTTGGAACGAAACAGAAGCGCAGCAGAGGCCGTACTACGCAGATTACTCACCAGCCCGGCTCTACATCCACACACTGTGCACTAACCACTACCTGGACCTCTTCATCACCTTCATCATCTGCATCAATGTGGTCACCATGTCCATAGAGCACTACAACCAGCCCCCGGTGAGTCACGTCTCTCTCTTCAAACACTTTGTTACTTTTTTCAAAAAGCTTTTCTCTCTCTCTCTCTCTCTCTCTCTCTCTCTCTCTCTTATTTTTACATTTGACATTTTCCCATACAAAAATTTTTCTTGGTTGCAGTATCTCGAGGAAGCGTTGAAGTACTGCAACTACGTCTTCACCGTCTTCTTCATCCTAGAGGCCCTTCTCAAACTCGTGGCTTTTGGCTTCCGAAGATTCTTCAAAGACAGGTAGTGCAGAAAAACCTGGAAAGCAAAGTACAATCATTCTGACACATTACTGGTAATGGAATCAAACCCGGATGGACAGAATTAATTTACCAACGGATCTGAAGATTTTATTTCAGCAGCAGTACCAGTGCAAATACATACAGTACTGTGTAAAATTGTAGCCGAGTACCCACTGTCCCTCTCATTTCCCTTCATGTTTTGCTTCCAAAGTGCCCTTATAAAAATACAAGAAAGTCCGGTCCGGACTTGATGATGATGTTGAAAATGATGTTTGTTCCCATTGTGTTATAATTAGGCTTTAGTGTAATATGAAATGAGCTGTTAATCAGGCTAATCTAAGATTCACATAAACCAGTGCATCTGATTAAACACATATTACAAGTGCATAATGCATGAAATTGTAATGACACTGATCAGGATATGGATCGAGTGGTAAATAAATCGTTTGTTCCCATTACACCAGGTCACATGGGTTCAGCGGAGTCAGGGTTCACCGTGTTCGTCATTTAATCTAAAAGAATCCAAGATTAATGTCTCCATCTTCAGTGTTTATAAACTGGAATTGTGTTCCAGATGTTGTTGTTTTTGTATAATGCAGTATTGTACGTTGTGGCTGTAAACAGGACGAAACTGTAGCTGTTTTTCTCCTGACAGGTGGAACCAGTTGGATCTGGCCATCGTGCTCCTCTCCATCATGGGCATCACACTGGAGGAGATCAAGATGAACGCCGCCCTTCCCATCAACCCCACCATCATCCGTATCATGAGGGTTTTAAGAATAGCCCGAGGTATTTTATTTCCTGTCTTCTGCTGTAGCTCTTAGCACATTGCGCGACATTTGTTATCAGATGTTTTCGTACACTCATTACGAACATGAATTTCATGGAATTCTTTTTACTTTTTCCCGGGGCAGAACAGTTATACAATGTACAAAAGGAGTAGAAGAAAAGCCAGAGGATTTGGTGCACAGGTTTTTAATTTATTTGGGGATTTTGGAGTCAACACAGGGTCGTACTGTACTGTAGTTATATATTGTAGAGAACACTAAATATTTGGTCACCTTTACACTTTTAGCAGACGGAGCTTCTGGCAGAATGCTGGTTGGATATTTGACTATTCTTCATGGCAGAATTTGTAGTGTTCAATGAAATGCTTTGGATTAGCCTGCATTATTCATTTCACAGGAGCAGGGGAGTGGGGTCTTGGTGGTTCCTCATCGTGCAAACCAATTTCCTCTCAGCTGATGGTGACAGTTTGCGTTTTCTTCTAGACCTTGGCAAAGTGGCTCCACCTCCCAATAACTTGTCCTTAGGTGCAGCTGTTCGAACCGATCTTGGAAACTTCAATAGTTTAGGAATGGCTCCAAGAGAACAATCCTGACTACCATGAACTTTCTAAGATCTGTATTGATCTGTATTGAGCTCCTTCGACTTTCACATCACACTCACATCACTGTTTCCGTTCAATCCAGTGAGTGCTGCAGAACAAACCCTTTTTATGTTGCACAAAGAATCTACAAGCTGCTGTATAATCGATCTTGGGGTTTTCTTGGGTTAAAGATGTATGTTGTGTAATCGTTCTTCGCCAGAAAAAGGCTGATTCAAAGGAATCCTTTAAAGCTCAGTATCATATATGAGTGTATATAGACTTGTGCAATTGTAATTGTGGGGACATGCCTATTCACAGCATTCTGAGCATGAATGTTTATTTTGTACATTTCCGCAGTGTTGAAGCTTTTGAAGCTGGCTACAGGCATGAGAGCATTGCTGGACACTGTGATGCAGGCTCTACCACAGGTCCTCTTTTTTCTTCCATCATGGAAAGATGTACAGTACTAATGTGATAGCATTAATTGTGTGATAGCAGTGTTAGTGTAGAATTGTTTATGTTGTTAATTGTTCATTAAATGGTTTTAAACGCTGCATTCTTTTCTTTTTAGGTTGGGAATCTGGGCTTGCTGTTTATGCTCCTGTTCTTCATCTATGCCGCGCTCGGCGTAGAGCTCTTCGGGAAATTGGGTCAGTGCTGCGTTTCTTGACTGCACTCGCACTCGATTCTCACTTTCAGTTTCAGGACTCATCATCGCCTGCCACTTTTGATTTTTAGGTCGAAGGGGGTTGGAATTGATCCTAAGGGCAGCTTTTCTTGTTAATCTAGGGCTCTTCCTAAATGACTGTAACCTGGGGGGGGCGGGGTTAGAGGGGCAGTTTAACAAGCTCTGCTATTCTCTGGAGATTTGCAGGAGCTTACACTTGTCACAGCAACGTAAAAAAAAAAGGGTAGAAAAGGCTAGGATTAAGGTCTGTTTTGAAGAACAGGCAGCCTGACTGCATTCATTTGACTTTAAAAATAATGCAAATGATCCAATCTGACACGATGCGTATTCAGTTTAGTTTTTCGCTCTGTTTTTTACACCTCATTTCAGTTATAATTAGGAACGCTGTAAAAATGAAACACGTCAGCTCGAGATGTATTTAGCGAGCCTGCGCTTGACTGTTGCTATGCGTTTTCATACTTTATTTATAGAATGCACTGACAATAACCCGTGTGAGGGACTCAGTCGCCATGCCACATTTGAGAACTTTGGAATGGCCTTCCTAACCCTCTTCAGAGTTTCCACTGGGGACAATTGGAACGGTATAATGAAGGTATTTTATGGAAGTTCAGCACGGAAGATTTAAATTGTTCATGTTAAAATGGTATGTTATTAAGTGGCGTCTGTAATGTTCTGTGTTCGTGCAGGACACTTTAAGGGAGTGCACACCAGAAGACAAGCAATGCCTGAGCTACCTGCCCTTGGTTTCCCCTATGTACTTTGTCACCTTTGTGCTGATGGCCCAGTTTGTGCTGGTGAACGTTGTGGTGGCCGTTCTGATGAAGCACCTCGAGGAGAGCAACAAGGAGGCCAAGGAGGATGCCGAGATGGATGCCGAGATTGAGATGGAGATGGAGATGGCCCGGCGTCTCAGTAACGCCTCAGCCTTGAGTTCTGGCGGACCGGATGGCAGGGGTGGCACCTACGTGGGGCCAAGGCCACATTCTCCTGGACAGGTACTGTATGTCACATGAACCTCACAATATCATGTTAAATGACTCTGTGCTGGCAGGGACACCGCTAGAGGTCTGTGTCAAATAAGAAGCTTTTCTGATTGGTAGCATTTGCACAGTGAACATGGAGAGTTGTAGCTTTTGAAATGAGTAGGTAATAGTATGATACTTCAGATTAGTTAATGTGACATTTTAGAGATTATGTCTGTGGCTGAGTCCAGAATAGCTCTGTCCAGGAGGACCTTTAATGTATTCAGTGCTGAGTTGGCGAATGCGTAAAGAAATAAGTGCTGAAGGGTTACTGGGAATTCGTCCCTATAGTGGACTTGGACTGTTTCCTGCTGCAGTCTGTGAGCAACGTCTCTGCCAGGCTGGCGCTACTACAGTATATGCGATGTCTGTCACTTGTGCCAAGGAGACAATATTTTGGATTGGTTGAACTGATTTTATATGTAAACATAATGTGTATCAAATGAAAAAGTATTATTCATATTCATTATTCACAGTGTTTCATACAAGTGAAGTGCGAGTCTGTCCTCTCCAGCACATACAGTACTGCGTTGACCACACACACACACACACACACACACACACACACACACACACACACACACACACACACACCAGTGAAACTAGATAATATTTATTGGCTATAGAACTTGTATTATCACCGGAGCGCCACCCCCATTTTGCTCTTTGACTGAGCGTCTGCGGTTAGACCAGCATTTTCCAGGACGTTGGCTCATGAATGGCCTCCAAGAAGTCCAGATCTTCTCACTACCTAGGATGTTTCTGTTTGTGTGTGACGCAAAGGAGGAGGTGTTCAGGACAAAGACCTCGCACACTGGGGGACATAGCGGGACGGATTCAGGAGTTCTCTCACCAATATCCCAAACCACTTCCTTCAGAAGATGTGTGCTGTTGACGCCACCAGTGCCTATGTTGAAATTTAAATATTTTCATCTTCCTACTTAAAAAAAGTACACATACAATTTGTTTCAATAAATTTATATCAGAAATATGGACTTTATTACCAATTTTTTAATGTCTAGTTACTTTTCACCCACGCTGTATAAATGAATGCGGTGAAAATCACAACCTGAGAAATGTAAATATACAGTAACTATGAAACTTGTTTAATTCACTGATAATAAATATTACTGCATAATGAACATGCATTTTATGGAAAGTTCTAGATGTTCCATTATTTAATAATGTGTGTGTTTGGTTCCCTGGTTATGAAACTGAGCTCGAAGTTGGTGCAAATGCTGTAAAACATTATAAAGTCTGTAGACTATAGGAGCATGTCTGATTTGCGTAACCTTGAACAGCTTGTTTTTGCTGTAATGAAAAAATAGATCTATCAAAAGATTTAAGCGGATGTCGTGATGATCTTTACTTTGTTCACCTTAAAGAAAGGAAATTGCCCAGACTTGTGAAGAATTTCTTTCATTCTTCCCAGGTTTAATGAATGTGTTTCTTTTGTTTGTTTGGAATTTTCTGTGATTTTCTCCCTAATTTAGTCGTGTCCAATTCCTCCCCGTCATTAGGGGGCTCCCACATTAAGGCTACTACAACCACTCAGCCGGGAGGACCAAAGACTATCACGTGCTTCCTCCGAACCATGTGACACCAGCTGACCGCATCTTTTCAAACTGTGAGTTCTGTGAGTCACACACTCGGAGGACAGCGCTATCTGCTCCTTCCGCTTGTGTGAGCTCACAGACGCCCCTGATTGGCTGTAGAGCCGTGATTAATGTGGGAGCACTAAGTACCTCTCATCCCTCCCCTCTGAGAGAGCTCGGCCAATCAGCTCTCTCTAGACCTCCGGCTGCGAGAGGTTACAGCATCACCCGGGGATCGACCTCGCGAACTCCGGATGATAGGGCGAGCACTTTACCACTGCGCCACTCGGAGGCCCCATGAATATGTTTATTTTCTGTATAATACCTAAAGAGACAGAGACATTATCAGCGCTCCAGCGCCGTAATTTACCAGTGAGCCTTGCTTTAATACGTTGCTTGGATTCCCTGTAGTGATTAAAATGGAAGTTATTGGCATGTAACAGGCAGATTCAAGAGGATTCTGTTTCTCATGTGCAGGATGAACGGATGCAGAGAACTCAGGAGAATTTCCTATCTCCACGAAAGATGTCAGTGTCGAGGATGCACTCTTTGCCTAATGACAGCTACATGTTTCGGCCGGTGAGGCCGGCCAGCGCGCCGTACCCTTTACAGGAAGTGGAGCCGACTCAAGCCTACCTAGAATTAGGTACTTACGACTTTTCAGTCTTGATTCACTTTTTGTTTTTGTATTTGTGTGTTTCTAAAATTGAAGACTAAACGGTGGAATGATTTTCCATACAGGCTCAGTGACCTCGATCCACTCGCAGCCGTGTGAAGGTCATTCCTTGCTCCAGGTTCCTGGCGTTCATCCTCAGCCGCATATTAGTATTTGTATGCCGAGGATCCCCAGTCCAAACTCCTCTCCCCTCCATGTTTCAGGCAGGCCTCTACGCAGACAGGTACACTGAGTCTATCTGTCTTTCAAATGATTCTTATTTTTATTAGTCTTTTCCAGTTTAACTTACGCCATGCTTTTGTTTTTTATTTCAGGAAGCAGTCAAGAATGACTCGATTGATGTGCAGATGAGTGACTCTAAAAGAAACCTGGACAAACATATTAGGAATACAAGGGTCGGTGTCACCCACCAGGTGCCGCGGATCTCCGCCCCCAGCAGCCCCCTGATGTCTCCTTTCCTACCCACTTATTGCCACATGCCCAGTGTCTGCCCCCTCCAACACCCCCAACACCAGAGGATCATCCCCCCGCGACCATCCAGCCGGGCCAGCAGCAGCCCCAGCGACTCCATGTTTGACTCAGTCGACCCAGCCGACGAGGAGGTCCATCACATCAACAGCTCAGCCAGGCTGTGGGCCGGAGTCCCGACGGAGGGGCGGTGCCACTCGCTGTCCCCTTACGTCACACAGTGGCCGTTGCCTGTGAAGAACTGCACGAGTGCCACCAATCTTACTCACTACAGTTCTAAAGACAAGTTCTTCAATGTGGATAGCAGGGGGTTTCTGGACAAGCCCTGTTGCATCGAGGATCACCGGCGGCACTCCATCGAGATCTGCTCTTCTGCAGACGATGATGCGTTCGAGCAGGGAGTTGGTGAAAAGAGGCACCTGCCCGCGCGCGGACAATCGCTTCACATCCAGCGGAAGAAAAAGATGAGTCCTCCGTGTATCTCTGTCGAGCCCCCTCTAGAAACTGTGCTCCCGCTGTCCCTTGTGTCCATGAAGAAACTGTCTGAGAGCACGCTTCTGCGGCGACGGACGCCGTCTTACGAGCTGGCCCTGCAGCGCGACTCCCTGGACTTCCTGGAGCACCAACTTCCCAGTCAGCCTCTCATCAAGGTGGAGAGGCAGCCCTCACACTGTGGTGAATATCTCTCCCTCCCACGGTTCCCGTTTCACCAGTCAGACTCCGGTTCCTGCGTCCTGCGTGACGGCAGCCCGTCTGCACAGCCCTCACCCTATGACGCTGCGCTGGAGGAGTCCACAGATTTCAGCACAGTAAACAGGACTGCTCAGTGATCCGGATGACGGTTTCAGGCGTATGCACACATGACGCAGTTGTTTTGGAGGTGAAGGAGCAAACACTTTATTCAATAGCCAAAGTTGTTTTTTTTTTTTTGTTGTTGTTGTTGTTGTTGTTTTTTTTTGAGATGTATAATATAATGTAAGCCAGCCTGGAATGGCAACTTTGATACGAGCGTGATCGGGCACGATGGGATATGCAATTTCAGGTTTCCATACGGAACTCTGGTTCTATTTCTTCTTTTTTTTTTTTTCCTTTTTTTTTCTTCCCACTGCTCAATCACATTGATTCGAGTTCAGGATGTGTGATGGGTTTTCTCTTTTGTTCTTTCATTTCTTTATCCATCTCGTCATTAATATTGCTGTTTCTGCAAAAGGATACACAGATTAAATAAAACAAAAAAATTTTTATATATATATATATATATATATATATATATAT
Source organism: Clarias macrocephalus (assembly GCA_011419295.1). Lineage (NCBI taxonomy): Eukaryota > Metazoa > Chordata > Actinopteri > Siluriformes > Clariidae > Clarias > Clarias macrocephalus. The sequence goes on from JAAGKR010001607.1 coordinate 59,333, forward strand.
ATATATATATATATATACACACAGACACACAAGAGAACTGTACATGATCTGATCTGTACTTTATTAAAGCATCTGTTGTAAATTGAGGAAATATTGTTCTGGTGAAGAAAATAGATCTATTCATATGCACATATTTTTATAGAGATCTTTAATGTTTTTTGCACATATCAATTTGAAATTCAAGTTGAAATGTCTTTTGTTGTCCTCTTGTGAATGTACATTTTCTAATCGAATAGCAGTGGGAACAATTCTAGTCTATTTAGACCTTCTAATACTGAGATGATTTTTATTTTTCTATTGGGACGCGGGGTGCGACATATTTGAAGTAGATCTAGCGACAACCAAACATCGACTTATCTGTAGCCTGAGTGCAATACACTGTAAATGTTTATGTAAGTTACACCTACCCTGTTAGGTTGCTCGCGTTTTATACGTAACATAGTAACGAGCATCTCACTAGAACACGACCTTATTCCATAATCGAATTCATCTCAATGTCTTTAGTAAGGATTCACTCACGTTACGTCCATCACTACGTCATTGAATAGCGGCATTCCGTGACCCTCGGCTGTGTGGCGCAGGCAGTGTGCATGCGAAGGACAATAGAGGTCGTTATAGATTCATTTCGTTCCTTATAATTTTCGAACATGTCTTATGCCAGAGTGTTTTCTGACAGGGTTTTTTTTGCGTGCAAGTGATCTGGTTTACCTTTCAGCTTTGATAGCGGTTTCTCTAGATTTGTATTCAGTAAAGAGAGATGAAGTTTATATGAAAAAAGAAATGCTGCACATGGGTGATTCTACAGCTGTGGGCACTTTAAACCTTAAAAATCGAGCTATTTAAAAGGTCCGGTCTGGAATTGAGACGGAGTCCGTTTGGTCGCTGGTTTAAAATTCACCTCCAGTAGTAGACAGGGTCTTACATTCATGACACATTCTATACCTACCATGACATATTAGTGTTACTTGAGCCTTTTTGGTGCAAAATTTTAAAAGAGAGAGAGAGAGAGATGACGTGATTTCTTTTCCGATATCGATACTGAAATCTTAATACTCATATGGTTTGTTTGTTCTTTGTTTGTAGCTGAGGCCTTTCACAATACAAGGCAGTTTCACATTAAAACTACTTACCCTCTAAATATAATATAGTACAAATTATACATAGAGTAAAATCAACTCGGAACAAAAAAACAATAACAACAAGTCTTTTTATACACCGATCAGCCACAACTTTAACACCACTTCGCGGTTGTTTGAATAACGTTGATTATCAGATATACACTGTATCGGTATACTAGTGACAGGGTCATGGGCACACAGGGCTTGTCTACTGCATGCCTGCAGGGCAACCAAGGACAGCCTGCCTGGTCCGATCCCGCAGAAACGCCAATGTAGCACAAACTGTTGAAAAGTTCATGCTGGTTATGAAAGAAAGGCATCAGAACACTCGCTTAACGTGCTGCATACGGACAGGCTTAGCAGGCGAAGAGTTCAGGGTTGTTGATCCGGCCTCCAAATTCCCAACATATCAGTCTGATGGGATGCGCCAGACAAACAAATCTGATCCATGGAAGCCTCGCCCCACAACCCATCTGCCAACATCCTGGTGCCAGACACCACAGCACACCGCCAGAGTCATGCCCCATGGGGACAGAGCTGAAATCAAACAATACCGTGGTGGCGTGCATTGTTACATTATAGCTGATCAGTGTATTTAGACATTTGTTTCCCCAAATTAAATTCCAGATATCTGATCCACTATTGTTTAAAGATATTATCCCCCAAATCGATGGGTGTTGATATAGTTTGGGTATAAATAAAGGTTTTTAATTATGTATAAGCTGAATTGTTAAAACTCTAGACATAACAAATGGTATATATACCATTATAACTGTATATATACAGGTGTGTATATATACACACACAGAGTCAGCCAAAAAATTTATACACACTTTAGGAAAAGAATAACTTGTATAAGGATTTTAATACTAAATGTATTGCTACGTTATATATCGATATGTATGATAATATTATGATCAAATTATTAATATTATATTGGTATAATATACATCAGAATATTTTTCTTTTTCCTGAAGTGTAATACATTTTTTGGCTGATTCTTGAACAATACAGCTTACAGGTCAATGTTTTTATATAGATATAAACTAAATTTAAAAAAAAAAGGAGAGTATATATACAAAAATACTCTTAGTATATTAGATATTAGAATAGATTATAAAGTATATTAATTTATGGAAAATTTTTAAACATGATATTCCTTAAACAGGTAATATGATATTGATCTCAGATTAACAGCTGATATTGAAACAAGTAGCTTCATCTGTATGAAAGCTGAACTGTTCATAAATTATTCTAAAACAATAAATGTGGGTGTTGGTTGGTGTTTCAGTAACATCATATTCCAGTAATAATAATAATAATAATAATAATAATAATAATAATAATAATAATAAGCTGCACACACTATCAACACTATTTGTAAGCAAATAAATATCCGTTTTTTCAATGATTAAAAAACTTACCCTGTTATTTTGCTGTCTATGTTATAGGATGAACTTTTACTGTAGTTCAAATTGTTTCCCATACCATAAAAAAAAACAGCTTTAAAACCATTTTAACACAAAACTGTAATGATTTAAAACTCCGACATGCTCTCAACAAGGACATTCCAATAAAAGATGCAGTAGCGTTTGGTCCATAAAAGAAATCTCTTTACTGGCTGATGAATTTATGCACAAATTTAAGTGCCCATTGTAACAGAAACACCCATACAGGCTACGTTATTTAAGGTACTCATTTAACTTATTCCTTTAATTATGAAAACATTCGATTCTGCTCATTCTGACACTTATTTATATCCAGTTTCATGAACGTATGAATACAAATAACGGATTCTTAATAAGGCTTTTGACCACTGATTACTCGTCAGTTTTTCTCAATTTTTGAATCCTGAATTGATTCAGAACATGAAACTGTTGCATGTTATTGGGTTTAAAAAAAAAAGAAAAAATACATGAATGTTTTTGAGGTTTTTGATGTTTGAGCTTTAATTTGTAGATTATCTACCTGCACTGGACTGCAATGGGCCGTCTGGGTTTTCCTCTTTGTAGATCGACGTATTCATTGTCTAATGCAATATTTTATCTGTATCTTTGTGATCATAGCTCAAGCAACTTAGGTGTAAGCAAAAATCATGGCTGGTAGAATATTTTAATGGCATTTAATGGCTTATTTAAATACTGGACGATTAATGTTCAGGCAATTTACATGGCTCTGAAAATGATTTCTTTTTTTTACCAGCACCGTGACTTTTGGAGAAAAAAAAATGTAAGAAAAAAAAAAACAAGAGTTGAGTTTTTTTTTTTTAAAGAATGAATGAATGAACAAAGGATGGAAATGAGTAAAAGGATTTGGTGTGTATATGCTTAAATGATATAAATCACTACGGTGACGTGGAAACTATGGCTTCTACAATCAAGCAACCTAGTATCCTTAAATAACTAATCTAAGCATTTCTCTTTATTCTTTCCTGGAAGAAAGTTGAGTCTTTTATTCTTTATTTCTTAAAGCAAATTGTTTGCAATAATTTTGTCTTGAGTTCTTTGATATGGCTCAGATGTAATGCAAGGGAGGTATTTCAATGGCTATACAATTTCTACACTGTATTATAACTTTTTATTGTGCAATGATCTGAGCGGTACTCTCTGTCATCTAAAGATAAACATTTTTATCAAAAGGAAATATTTACTGTGTCATGTTTCTGACTTTTTACAACTGCAACAATTACAGTATATTCAACCATCCCTGGGGCCCTGGTCCCTATCCCAGGAGATTTATGCAGGGTACACTCTAGACACACACACACACACACACACACACACACACACACACACACACACACACACACACACACACTATGTCAATTAGCGTAATCTGCATGTCTTTGGCCTGTGGGTGGTCGCCGACCAAGCACGGGGAGAACATACAAACTCCATGAGGTGGGAATCGAACCTGGACCCTGGAGGTGCAAGGCGAATGTTAACCACTATGCCACCATCCTGCCTATGAATTAACTAATTAAATTCTGTTCTAATATCTAATAGAATAGCTGCCCAGCAAATAGAAGCTCAATGTTTCTGCACTCAGCCATGTAATCATTCTAATTTAAAAGTTTCAAAAGCATGGCATTAGCCATGCTTTTTAATCCTGGAGTTTGGGCGCCCTCTGCTGGAAGCTAGACACAGAACAGGAACGGTCCGCTATAGCCAAGTTTCCAGGGGAAGATAAAAAATGGCGCACAGAGCACCAATCCCAGAATGCTAATGTTAACAGTAGACGTTGTTTGTTTATACTCAGTTTAGTTCACTTACTATATATAGTTTGTGATTAAGCATTGTCAACAGAGCCAATGTAGTTTCCTTTTGCTATGCAGTAAGGGAGGTGTTCTTTTTGTTCCAGCAAACACGATATTTAGCAGAAATGGCTAGTTAGCATAATTAGCCCTCTGCACTGAGTCTGCGGCGTGTTCCTGGTTTATCCTTTACCAAAGGTAAAAGTTCTTTCCCCTATTTGAATCTAAATGTCTCTGTATATTATAGAAAATATCTAGACTTGTATTAGTTTGGGTGAGTTTTAGGGACATAAGTGCTACATAGCATTGTGCTTGCAGTTTCACTGACACTTCCAAATATGCATGTTTACCTGTGTGCAAGTTTCAGATAAACAGCTTAATATAAATATAAAACGTCTACAGCTGTGGCCAAAAGTGTTTTTTTTTTATGACACAAATATAAATTTTCACAAAGTGAAAAGCTGCTTTAGTGTTTTTAGATCTTTGTGTCAGATGTTACTCTGGTATACTGAAGTATAATCACAAGCATTTCATAAGTGTCAAAGGCTTTTATTGACAGTTACTTTAAGTTTATGGAAAGAGACAGTATCCATCTTTCTTATCAAGACCTCTGCAATTCTCCCTGGTATGTTGTCAATCAACTTCTGACTGATGGCGCAGCCCATTCTTGCAAAAACAATGCTTGGAGTTTGTCAAAATTTCTGGGTTTTTATTTGACCACCCGCCTCTTGAGGATTGATCACAAGTTCTCAATGGGATTAAGGTCTGGGTAATTTCCTGGCCACAGTTTTCCCAAAGTTTTCCATGTTTTGTTCCCCGATTTACTTAGTTATCACTTGTGCCTTATGGTGAGGAGATCCATCATGCTGGAAAAGGCATTGTTCACCACCAAACTGTTCTTGGGCTAATTGGAGAAGTTGCTTTGGGAGGATGTTTTTGTACCGTTCTTTATAAATGGCTGTGTTCTAAGTCAAAATTGTGAGTGAGCCCACTCTCTTGGCTGGGAAGCGACTGCACACATGAGTGGTCTCAGGATGCTTTACTGTTGGCATGACACAGGACTGATGGTAGCGCTCACCTTTTCAAGAAGGGCAGCAAAGGAGCCTCTTCTCTCCAGGAAAAATATCAGGGACGGATCAGATTGATATTCTCCAAAAGGTACAGGGATTGGACTGCTCAGGAGGACTGGAGTAAAGTCGTTTCCTCTATTTAATCTCCTTTCGGATTGTTTGGGGCATCTGGAGGGAAGTAAAGGAGAGCTCTACCATCAGTTCTGTGTCAGGTTGGTGCCATGCCAACATGCCCACAGCTGTATACAAAGGTGAGCCCAAGCCCAAGAACAGCTGCATCATGTGAACCTTCTGAAGATCATTCATTCATCTTCTGCACTGTTTATACTGTGTACAAGGCCTCAGGGGCCTGGAGCCTATCTCAGGACACAAGGCTGGGTACACCTTGGACAGGGGGGTATTATCTCATTGAATGTTCTTTATTTACAATAAGGATGTCGTTATTGGTTAGTACCACCCAAAAAAGTCTAAAAGTAAAATGGTCACTTTTAATGCTGCATAGACAAACAAAACCAGAGGACATAACAAACTAATGAAATGTCCTTCTTTTAATAACAGTTTGAATTCAGCATCAGAAATGTGGGGCGAAATTGAAACGTGCATCCATCCCGCCAGCCCTGCACCCTGCGAGCCACATAGTGATGGAACAGAGGATGAGGACAGCATGGACCAGTGTGCCAGTGAGCCCTCAAACCCCACTGCTCAAGTAAGAACTTTAACACCTACAGTACATTTTATGTTTATTAATAATCCTTAATAGCACAAAACCACCATGGAGTAAAAATAAAAATATTATGTCCCCTGTCTCTCTCTCTTTCCTTGTGTGTGTTCAGGATGTCTGTTCCAGTTCCAGCCCTCTGGATGGCATGATATCAGCCATAGTGGTCAGTGGGAGTCCAGTGAAAAGCCAGCAGCTGGGAGAACCTGACCTTACTATGGAGGAGAAAAAGCAGCTGCTGATGGAGCAGTATAACACCAAGCCGGTCGTCTTTCTCGAGCGCTATCACACTCATTTAAAACCCGAGCATCTGGTGGCCTTCTCGCACGTCAGCGGTGACTGTAGGACACAGTATTACTGTGCCGAAGTACAAAAACGGGCGTCGAGATCGGCCAACAAGACCAGGGTGCGAAACCATCGCTACGCGGCTCTCCGTGCACTTCAGAAGGGTGTGTGGTGATTTAAAATTTGCAGACATCATCACTTCACTGTTTTGTTTTTCTATGCATCATTCATTTTTCTCTAGGTTCTGCATACCTTTTGATTAATCACCAATATTGTATATCATGTAGTGGGTCTTTTTTATTTATTTATTTGTTTGTTTGTTTATTTATTTATTTTTGTCTTTTTATAAAGAGGGTCAGTACTTCAGCGAGGAACAGATGCGTTTTCGGCAGCCTCTTCTGTACGAGCAGTACATCGGTCAGTATCTCAGTGAGGAGGAGATCCTGCAGCGATCTGAAGAAGCCATGCAGAAGGGCCCGACTGGTCTTTCTGACCTGCTTATCGACTCTTACCAGGAGCAACAGCTCCAGAAACGCCTGCAGGAGGAGCAGGGACGAGAGGACAGTGCCACCCAGGAGGAAGAGGAGGGTGAGTTCTCGGAGGCCAGGGTTATAGTAATTAACCATAAAATGATATTACCACTAGGGGGCACTAGTTGCGACCAAGATAAAACTCGGACAGATTTCAAAGTCAGAATGTAAAGCGTTTTTTAATGCCAGCACAGTTACTGTAGTGCAGTATAAAGAAGGCAGATATATGATTGGGTAATTACTGATCAAATTCGTTAGCTTGTCTTTAGGCTTGTCATAGTTTGTTCAGTCAAACACGGCTCCTAAATTCATGACACATTGGTAACTTGCAGTTTTAGCATTAATATTTTTTTTTCTCGTAATGACGTCATCCATGTCATCTCTCTCTCACACACGGAATTACATCAAGTATATGTTTTTTAAATGGTAATGAATTATAATTTGTTTACTGATTAATACTGTTTAGTTTAGTCAGTGCAGTGCAGAATAAAATATTATGCTGTATTTGTTGTAATTGTTGTAAAAAGTATTTGCTCTTTTATTTTTTATTTATTTTGCATATTTATCACACTTAATTCTTTTGATGATCTCAGTCATTTTTAATATTACACAATGATAACATAATAGACTAAATACAAAATGTTATTTTAATGACGATTTCATTTATTATGAGGAAGAAAATCTGTCCAAACCTGCCTGGTCTAATGTTTTTTACAAAAAAAAAAAACATCTTGATTATCCTGAAGACTTTTGGACGAATATTCTGTGGCCTGATGAGGCAAAAGTTTAACTTTTTGAAAGGTGTGATCCAAACACACTGCCTCTGAATGGCTAAGTAATAAAATTTAAAAATAATTTAGGTTTGCATTGGCCTAGCCAACGTCCAGACTTCAGTCAAGTCGAGATTCTTAATTTTTTAAAAACTCTACTATGTATTTATTCAGGTTATCTTTGTGTAATATTGAATTTGTTTGATCTCAAGTGTGACAAATATGCAGAAAAAAAATCAGGAAGGGGTAAATACTTTTTCACTGCACTGTACCTTTGTGTGTGATGGTTTTCCTAGAAGTACACGCATATCCCCGCAGCTATGTAAGGGGTCTGTTATTAAAGCGTTCCTTGTTCCGGCTGATTGTGTTTCTTCACTCCACAGACGATGAGGAGTCTCCACAGGCAGAATGGGAACCGACAGCAGAAGAGAAAGTCATGCTGAGAGAGGAGTTTCTGAGTCAAATGCACCAGCGCTTCTTGGAGGGCAAAGATAAAGACTTTAATTACAGGTTCATGTCAGTTTCGTCATTTTGTCCATCGGTACACTCGGTAAAAGCTGCTTGGGTTACTGCATTAATGTCTTGAGGCAGGTTTGGAAGACTCAGTAGGCAACATGATCTAATACCTGTAAGAATTTGCTGAACAAAATATATAAACTCAGTTGTTTTAATGTTCATAGTCTGACGCTTTCTTTATAGCTAACGTTAATGCCACTTGAACACTTCAGTTTTTTTTTTATTTTTTAGAAAGATACAGTATTTCAGATATTGTTCTTATTGGAATTTCTTAAAGGAGACCAATTTTACAAACATTATAAGTCGAGCGTGCATGTACAAACAGGAAAAAATGTGAAGGGGGAAAAAAAGTCTAAACGGTATATATAAACCAAATAGAGTTTTTTCCGTATTGTGACGTATTAGAAGGACTTAAAGATCAGCTCTGCTTTTCTCTGGTGGAGGCGTGGCTTAGCAGTAGCTTATTTACATAGACACTAAAACAGTATTTTAGCAGGAGGAGTGAAATTAAGGAAGTTTGAGGGACATAAATAGATGAGGGGTATTTCGGCTGGAGTGTTGACACACATTGACTTGCGTTAACTTGAATGAGTTAAATATATTACCTTTAATCTAACTAGGATGTTCTTTTTTTGTGTACCTCGGCTTACATGTGATAAATCTGCTCTTTTATACATTACAGCGAAGTGGATGAGAACCCAGATTATGACAACCTGGACATTTTAAGTCATGATGCTGAAGAAAGGTACTTTGATGAGGAGGAGGAAGAGGAAGATGAGGAACATTAGGGTGACGACAACTGGGTTTTTGAGATTTTTTTGTAAATTGCTGCAGTGTGGGTGTGGGATATCGAAAGTTTATGTATATATTTTTCTAAGAAGGTGAGTGACATGGTGAGACGCATCCCAATACATTATTGCATCCTCTAAGTGTAGTCCAGGTGACATGGGTAATTACATTTCCTACTTCTGTAAATACTGTACAATTAATTATTTCTGAGATTTAACATTTGTACATCTCAATGTTTCTTTAAAAGGAAGATTCTACTTTAAAAACATGTTTACCGTCACAAAACACTCAAAACAGTTTGTAATTTTTGTGCAAAAGTCTTGAGCCCCTCTCATTACTTCATTTGTACCCAAGAGACAGACCTTCTTATATTTTTAAGTTATTCTTGAGGAATATTTCTGTAGGCTTCATGGAGGACTTTTTTTTTTTATCTCTGTTTTAGAGTAAATGTTAAAACATCAGATGATCAGGCCAATGATTAGTATACTGCTGATGCTGAATGGTTGGAACAGATGAGAGGGGAAATGAGGGGGCACTTAAAGCGTGTTTGTAATTCTAAGTCACAACCATAAGTCACCAAAAAAAAAAAAAAATGTAAGTATAAGCTATACATGTAAATAAAGGCTAGTCTAGCACTTAGCATTTTCCATATATTAAAATGACATTTGTGTTTTTAATGACCATTAGAACCATGAATGCCTTTTTACTTTTGAATGTGCTGTACAATAGATCAGATGCTCGAAACAATCTATTAAAATGAGTAAATACTTTATTAACATAGTTCATTAGCATTGGGTATATCTACAAGTACATTTCTACACAAGAACACAAATTAAATACAAATTCACAGGCTAGGTGTGAGGTGCAGCATTATAGTAAAGAAAAAAATATACACAAAGAAATCAATAACTACATTAGTGAGGTCGTGGCAATTATTAAAAAGAGGAATTACACGTGGAAAAAAAAACATGAGGGCAGAGTAAGTTCTTAATTAAGCCATTATTAAGCCAGGTGTTAAAAATGTAATGGAAAACTTTTTTTTTGTATTCTTGAAAAACACAGAAACCCTTGATTTTCCCCAAACTGCAGATTTTATCATTTGTACGTTAAATTGGCTTCACTCAAGATTGCATCATCACTTTATAAACCACTCTTATTCTATTAACACACAACCCGCCCAACTGATCACCCTGAAATGCTGTTAGAAAGCCTTCATTTACTAAATCTAAAAAAAGAAAATTACAAAATTTTATAGGCAGTATAAAATTATCCTATCAAATGTTACACTGAAAAATCCATAATTTATTAGTTCCTTCTTTGTTAATGGTTACAAGTATACAGGAGTAATTAAAACTCCCTGATTAATGATTAATACTTATACCATGCTCCTTCAGATACTACAGTTCACAGTTAATCATCAATGTTACATGAGACATTAAAAAGGAAAGCCACAAGATTCTAATCAAACCCACAGGGTCCATAAGCTGAACTTTTCAATGGCCTCCTGATTCGTGGTAAGAAACCATCACAGTATTAATGATAGCGTTGATAAGCTGCTGAGAAGCAACAAACATTTTAAACTCATGGCATGCCCCTTACTGCCAAACAGTAAAAGTATAAGCAAAGTGGCATCATGAAACAAGGGGGGAAAATAGGAACGTGTGCAGTAGGGGGGGGGAAAAATACCAAAGATGTGGTCAGTGCAAGTATTCCCACAGCCTCTTTCCTGCAAGCTCTCGAGCTGGAAAACACTGGTGTACAGCCTCCCTCTCACACAGATCTGTTCGCTGAGAATAACATACTGGAGAAAATGAGGGCAAGGTTGAAAGAGTGAAAAGAAGAAAGAGTGCAGCATCTGCCTCTTTCCGTTATTCTTCTCATCAAGGTCCAATTGCAAATAATGAGGGAATTTCCACCACAAGCCCTGGAAACACAAAGCCATTAAAAACGTAAGCATTGAAAAGAAAAAAGAAATAGAAAATAATCAGACTTTTCAAGTTCAATTATATTTTAATCTTAAAGCCACTTCAAATGGGAGAGTGCAGCAATTTGGAAAACTTGCTCTTCAAATCTAAAGCATCCAAACTGCCCTCGACTGTGATAAAGTGTGGGTGGAAACCAATGCGTGTGTGTGAGACAAACGTGAACATGGTGCTTGAAAATGCATCTAATTAATATAAATGCATTTCTCACAACATGGCGAAAGCCTCACTCCTTTTTAAACAATTTGTACAAGATTTAAAGAGTGCGACTCGGTGAATGCGTTCTAGCATGCTTTATTTTCAGTGTCTATAGCTTAAAATGAACAGCTCCCTGAACTCCCCTTGGAGGATGTGCATTTCCCTAGCCAGTCAGAATGCAGGAAGCAGAAATGCCATTAAGAAATTCTGACCTGTTTTCAGGCTTCTAATGCACATTTCTAATGAAAAATATGCTGAGTGTTCAAGTCAAAACAGGACTTTTGACTGCAGAACACAGTTCTGAGAGTTAAAACTCCCTTTATATAATCCCCTGCTACACCAATGCACTTATCCTAGCGTTTCACTAGTGCTTGGACACCATCAAGGTAGAAAGTTCTCCCGGTACACCGGAGCCATGATCAGAAGTGAAGCACCAACCCCACAGGAATTCCTTTAAATGTCCCTTTCCTTTAAATGGGAAAAATGGCCTGGTTTGATCACTAAGCACTTTAAACACTTCTTTTTGCAGAACAATGCATGACCTAATGCTGCACCACTTGCACATTACAGGAACTTGACTGGGAGTTATTGCCACATTCCCTGAACAGTCCTGACCTCGCTCCATGCCATTAAAAGAGTGGATTTCTAAGGGCTTTAGGTACTCGAAGCTAGAAGTTGGAGAAGACTTGTACATGCATTCTGCTTTATTTCAGCTCTCAGCAAATGTATAATGCTTTAAAGTAAATGTTTCACTTTGAACAATGATTTCTATAATCTTGGTCGGAGTAGACCACATCAGAAGCAGTAGTGAAAGCCACCATCTTACTTGGACACATCACTTCAGAATAGTCATTAATCAATAAAACAGTGGTTTACTGCCTGCCCTCTTTATATGATGGAGGCTAAGATCTTCCTACCGCTCTGAAAGACTGGAGCCTTTTATGTTGCTTTTTCCTCCCCACATTTCTCCTGCACTTCCCAACACGTCCACTGGGAGGAAGCAGACTGTGTTTCTCTATAAACAGAACCTTTGTCGGGGTGAAAAATCCAGATTCAGGAAACGTAAAAAACAGTTTTTCCCTCTTAAAGTCTGTTGAAATGAAAAGCACTGCAAATCACCATTTCAGTCTGAGGAAACTTCAGAATGTTTTGTTTAATAAAGACGATCATTTTAATCGTGCAGCAATAAACCCGTCTGCGGGATTTAAAAGGGAGGAAAGCAGACGCCTCTAGGACATCAGGAAGGAGACACAAGGAACGTGAGAGGCAGATGCTCTCGTGAGTGCCAGCATTTGCAGTCTGTAACACTGAGCTACGCTGGCGCTGATGGGGTGAGAACATGGCCCAGTCTGGCTTCGAGCTAGTTAAAAGTAAAAGTCAACTTCTGTTACAACATACAGCATTCAAGACTGTTTAGTTTCAGCCGGTCTTGTAAGCGCCATCTGTTTCCGTCTGTGTGGCCCGACAGCTGTATCACATTTCATTTATCAAAACCGGGGAAAAAAGAAAGAAAGAAACACAAGAAGCTGCACTCTTTAGGCAAACTAAACAAAATGTTTGTTCATGCACAACAACAGCAGGGAGTTGCCATCTTGCGTGTGCACACAGACACAACAAACAGCTTCTTGGCACAGTTAGAGATTAGATCCTTGCTCAGATCCCAAATACACCGCCTGGCCAAAAAAAAAAAAAAGCCTTGTTTCAGAAGGATGAAATTATTTGGGTGCATCAAGCAAAGAAAACAACTCAGGAGATTTGAAATTACTGGAACTGGGCTAAGAACCCTTCAACACATTATCAAAACCTGGAAAAACTTTGAGGAGAAAAAAAAAAAAAAAAATCATAGATGGAAATCTTGAAACACTTACTCATCGTCTATACCTCTTTATCCTGTATTCAGGGTCACCTATCCCAGGAAACGTAGGGCAAAAGGCGGGGTACACCCTGGAGAGGGTACCAATCCATCGCAGGGTACACACACACAGTCAGTCAGTCATACACTCATTCACACACTATGGGCAATTTAGGAACACCAATTAGCCTAATCTGCATGTCTTTGGACTGCAGGAGGAAACCGGAGTACCCAGACCACCAAGCACGGGGAGAATATGTAAACTCCATGCAAATAGAGACGGGAATCAAGCCTGGCCGGGAATCGAACCCGGACCCTGGAGGTGCAAGGCGACAGTGCTAACCAGTACACCACCGTGCCGACTTTCAAACACTTAATTGCATGATAAGAAAATTGACGCAATGTGATGAGAACTCACAGGAAGGTGACTAAACAGCTGTGCGTCTTTAAGAAAACCACTTGTTAGTGAGACTCATCAGAAACAAAAGCCTACAAAATTTGCTAGGGAGCTTAAAGCTGGACTTTGGAGCGATGGAAAATGGACCTGATGAATCCAGATTGAGCCTATACCAGAGCGATGGTAGTGCATAGTGTCCACTGTACAAGCCCCCTGGAGGCAGGATTATGATCTGGGGTTGCTTCAGTTGCTCAGATCTAGGCTCAGCAGCATTATGTAGAAATAAAATGAAGTCAGCTGAAGTTAGCAGTGTGTAGAACCGAACACCCTCATCTCCATCCAGGAGCAATCACCCGAAATATCTAACAGAGATGGTCTCAGTTTTAAGTCAAACTCACCTCCAGTTGTCAACATCAGTTGATCAGAATCCTTGGTAGTCGTCCGTCTTCTTCGCTCATGTTCCTCAGGTTATTCTCGGCCTCATCTACACTCCTGCACAAGCAAAAACAACCGTATTGATCACTACATAATCCTAAAAACAGAAAGTGAAAAACAAACGAACAAACAACAATGCTGCACTGTGCTTTAGTGCCAAAACAATACTATAGCGTGATCACGTCAGCAGTATTTGCCAGAGCGTCTGTAAGCCAAGGACTCACACTAGGAAATCTTTCACATCCTCCACAGTGAGCTCCCCTGTTGTGTCGAGCGTGATATCAGCGCTGCTGTTTGGGGAATCCAGGCCAGGAGAGGATAAAGCACTCTGCATTTCCTCAAACATGCCTGATATTAGAGAGACAAGGCAAGTCAAGTCGTGTTAATGTACTGAACGTCAACAATATGGATTTCCAGACATATTGCAACACATCCTATTACACAAAATTTTTGTAGTGTTACAAACATACACAGACCATGTACTAAAGAGATTGGTATCACCTTCTGCGTGCTCTGAAGATTTGCTCCCTCCTGGTGATTGGATCCTGTATGTGCCGTTGGCTTGGGGCAGTCCTGGTGTACACAAACTGGAAAGGTTGCATAATAGGGAATTAAACAAATCTATGCTGGCTGGACATTTAATAATAATAATCTACAAAATCTTGTGAGACATACTCGTGTTCAGAAGGTTCGGGAGGCCGTTCTACCTCCACTAAACACTGAGGTACAGTGATAACCCGCGCAGACAGAGAGAAGCGTTTATACTCCGATGGTGAGATCAGATAAAACCCTGTCAATGGACGACGACAAGATACTGTCAGTAATAACAGCCCCGCCCCGCCCCCCCCCCCCCCCCACACACACCCTTCTGAAATGAGAATATATGTTTTAATAAGCACGTCACCTTGCCCAGTCTTGGTGAACACACAGGATGCAATGCCACTTATATCCTCCTTGCGGATGCAGTCGTATCTCACTTGCGGCCTCAGCGCGGGTACGCTGAACACGTGAACGTCCCCCAGGTTGGTCAGGCAGACTAGGCCGTTCTCACTGTAGTCCTCGGAAGCTGCACTGCAGAAGTTCACCAGAGCCACCTTCCGTACACGGCAGCCCTCGTGAGCGGTCAGCTTGAATTTGGTCTTGGCGCTGACTTTCGGCAGAGTGAACACCTGCAACAAATGGGAACATGATTACAGAACAATGTACATGATTACAGTTCTCGAGGTTGTATAGAAAGGGAAGCTTATTCCATCATATGAGGCATTTCAGGACCATAACCTCATTGTTGGTTATGGAAGTTCCAGTGGGCTGGTAGTCACTGTAGTCGGGCCTTATATTGATTAGATACTGAACAAAGAGAAAAAAATAAAGAGAAATAGTACAGGAGGAAAGCTGTATGTCTGAATGATGGTTGTAACCAAGTGTCAAGCATCATTCTATATGACCAAAGGTTGTGCATTTTTGTCTTACAAGGTGATGTAATCCATGAGAAGTTGTCTGACAGATCATGAGATCCATGTAAAAACCTACACACCGTGTCAATGTCTATATATATTTTTTTTTTATCATTGAGAAAAAAATATAATACAAAAATCCAGAAAAAACACTTTATAGGAAATGCCAACGTATTTGATCTCCTACCAACCAACAATAATTCCGTCTCCCACAGACTGGTTACACATTCAATCAAGAAGAAACTAAGGATTTAGAGAAGATCTGTAAAGAAGAGTGGACCAAACTCCCTCCTGAGATGTGTGTAAACCTGGTGACCAACTACAAGAAACGTTACCTCTGTACTTGCCAACAAGGCTTTCGCCACCAAATATTAAGTCACGTATTGCTTGGGGATCAAATACTTATTTTAGTCATTGAAATGCAAATCAATATATACCCCTTGTGTATCAAGTGCTGTTTCTGGATTTTCTATCTCTATTCTTTAAAATAAACATATGATACAAAGAAATGAACGGTCTATAATTTTTTTAATTGGGCAAACTTAAAAAATCTGCAGAGCTTTCAAATAATTATTTTAATTTATAATGTAGATATTTCATGGTGGATCACAGGGAATGATTTGAAATTCACCATCAAACTGAGTATTACAGAACCAAGAGGAACCACACATTCAAATAAAAGTGAAAAGGATCAAAAATCTATGCCTTTCTGGACGCCATTCTTTATGGGGCATTAACTTTATACAGATATGTTGTTGTATTTAATATTCTGGAATCACTTTATAGTTGAATTTTGCTTTATGTTGCATACACTTTAAGTACGAACAGTCCCCATGGTCTCACCAGCCACCTAATGATTATTGCATGGAGTCCCAAGTTGAGGAAATCTTTAACTCTTCAAGTTTTATTGTAATTCATTATTTGTACGAAACACCAAGTGCTTTTTATATAAAGCAAATTATGATTCAATTACAGAAACTTAGTAACTTAATTTTCCTGGCTATCTGCACTCATCAGCGTCCCCCTCAACATCCTACATCCTCTCACCTTAAACTGTTCCTCAGAGGCGATCAGGACCGAATGGCTGCCCTGCATATCCGGAGCTTTGGCCAGGTCTCTTGACTCCTCGTAGGGTTCGGGCAGAGGGTTTCCCCTGCCGTCCAGCACGACAATGGACACTACCGGAGCTCTGTGCATGAGTTGGATCTCTTTCCCCAGCAAAGCTTCCACACTTCGCTCGGAGAACTTCTCCTGCGAAGGCACATCCAGGGCGTAAGCGTACACGCAGCCTGAATTCGTCCCAGCCCACATGGTTGGGCCGTGATGCGTTCCTGAGCGAGAGGGAAAAGCAAAAAGAAATAAAAATAAAGTTGCAAGCAACGATGACGGGCCCAAACACCCTGTGCCATCACCACCCCGCAATTCTGCATCCTCAGTGTCTTTAGATCACATCGGCCCGGTTTGATGGTGATCGTATAAATTCCCTAGGAGGAGTATATCAAAATCCATCGGGTGCGTTTTTGCAAATGACCCAAAATAATCGGCCTCCTGTTGAGTTGAGCCCAGGACATGCAGGGCGAAAGTTGTAAGGCTCAATAAGATCTAAACGTGTACCGAGTTTCGTGTGTCTACGTGAAAGTGTGTATGAGCTAGGCAGCAAAATCTCGTGTGGGGGCCCCTGGCCACGAGACTCTCAGGCATCCTGATGGCAGCAGATTCCAACCTGTCTGCCAAGTTTCATGAGTTTTTGAGCATGTTAAGACCCCCGAAAAGTCCAAAAGGGTGGGGAAAAAATAATCCTTAGGAAAACAAGAGGGTCCTGCACACCCTATAGTGGTTAGGCCCTAATTACTCCTCAGGACGTAAAAGCTTCAGGTGTCTTTCAAGTAAAACAGACTACCACTTAAAATAAATGGACGTTATTATGTACCTGTGCCCCTACATGCTCATTTGAACTT
Organism: Clarias macrocephalus; assembly: GCA_011419295.1. Lineage (NCBI taxonomy): Eukaryota > Metazoa > Chordata > Actinopteri > Siluriformes > Clariidae > Clarias > Clarias macrocephalus. Next base: position 76,658 of record JAAGKR010001607.1, read on the forward strand.
TAATACTATGCCAGCAGAGTCATATGACCCTAGGACACTATAAACATCCAAGAATAACATCTATTAAACACCACAATAAATTTGGAATGATTACACATCAGACTGATTCACCACATTAAAACGAACAATAACGCATTGTATAGAATCTCTCCTTGGAGTAATATCGCCTGCCAGATAGCCATTGGACCTGGATTGTGCAAGCATCTGATTTTAAAAAACGACGTGCAGATGTTGAAGACCAAATGGCCTGGGTGTGTGTGGTCCAGACAAAGATCTGACATGGGTCCAACTCCAGCATAATCACTTTCAGTGAAACACTCCAGTATGGGTGAGTCTCTACAGCCTTCTACAGTACAAGTATACGGGCAGTTTCTCAGACCTCATTCAAATGTTAATTCGACTTCATTTCCCCTAATGCATGCACATAATCTGATACAATTCAATTTGATTGCAAAACATGTATTTGCATTTTTTTGTGAACCGTAATGTGAGCTGTCGGCCAAATTTAAAATGCAAATACAAAGTCCATGTGGCGTTTAAAGGTCAATGTCAAAACGGGTCAGATTCTGCCATAAAAGAAACGTGATAGCAACAGTTTCATTTGCAGTTCTTCTCACTCATCACCATGCAACATCTTATTTGCATTATTCTGTATTCAATTGGTCTGAACCTGTATACATGATGGCAGATTCTCTTGTTATGCTCAAAGGAAAAAATGGAGAGGGATAATTTAACGCATGCCCGAAAGGATTGTTAGCAGCTCACTCTTAAGCTTATTGGAAAGTTTTTGGCTTTCACATCGTTTGCAAAATTGCAAATGAAACAAAAAAAGTAAAATCATACAGCAAAGAAACACAAATTGCAGCCTGAGAACGAGAAAATGCAATAACAAATGGAACAATTCTAATTCTGGCTGTCGATGAAAAAGTAATTTCCCTCTGGGATTAATAAAGTTGTTTGAATCTTGAATGAACATTTCTGAGCATGAAATCAGGAATGTATCGAATTAACAACACTAAAGTTAAACACTACTGCAAAAACTTGCTTGAATTAAAAACGGTGTAGATAAACATCAAGTTTGTTTGTTTAGACAAAATATTTCTATTGTCCTTGAATATTTACCGTAATCAAATTCTACCTGGAAATAAGACCTTATAATCTATACTATAATCCTTCCTTGTGGTGAAAACCTGTCAATGCTTCCTGTACGCATCACTTGCAGAGCGCAATGCTGATTTGCTCATACCGTCTCTAAGGAAGGTATCGGCGAAGCAGAGGCAGCGCACCACCCCAGATAACGAATCATCAGCTGAACGGGGTTCAATCCGTCTCTGTACCGGCGTCACTTCCGCATCTTGCTCTGCTAGCTGAGCATTAGCCTCCTGGACCTGAAGCCAGACAGACAGAACAGAGCTTCTACATCATACTCAGAGAAATTCATGACAGGATTAGTAATTAGATGAAGGATCAGATATGCAGAGCAACAAATAGGCCACAATTAGAAAAACTAGAATGGTTATTGAACTCTGCAAAAAGACAATAGGCGACCACTCATAAGTCTGTCCTGAATGATAAAAAAAATTCTAAATAGCTATTTGTCTGTCCTGTCATCCCATTTATTCAAATATGTCTGGTGGCTCCGCCTCCCCTCCCCCACCTCGAGCTAGGTTGTCTGGTGGCTTCGCCCTGTTCCACTACCTAGAGCAGGTAAATCTGGTAGCTCTGTCCTTTTCCATGACATTTTCCTAGTTTGTACAGTTTTTTTTTTAATGACAGTGAGACAGAAAAGCACTCACTTTACTAGATGGGCTGCTGACCAACATGCGTTTCTTCCCTGACACCCTACTCTTGCGAATCCTCCTGAATGACTGTCGGAGTGACTTCTTCAGGGATTTGACTCGTGAGAGAGGTCCCTCCATAGCCAGTGAGTCATTAGGATGTAGCGTACATCTGTAACAAAAAAATATATTACGATTTATTCATTCTTAGCTTTTTATCCCAGTTACTGTAAACCTTCATTAGTATGGTTGTGCTTTAAGTAAAAAAAAACTGAGATCTGTTATGGAAAACCAGTGTATTAAAAGTTTCTCTTTAACAAAAATAAAAGTTGTCTAGAAACAACGATTTAAAAGACCTCTAACTGCTCTGCACAGAAATGTGAAATTCTTTCTTGTTGCCACAGTAGTGGTAGTGTTACCTTGCCAGCACAGGGCTACGCCGATGGTAGTCGAAGAGACCAAAGCCGTGACTGGTGCCAAAAGCAACAAGGTTCCACTCAGCATGCAGCGTCACCGCGGTAACCGCCGCAGGGGGCATGCACTGCACGAGGACTACGGGTTGGAATCCAGGCGCAAACACCACAGAGCCAGACTTCTCTGGCAGCCGGTCATGACCCTTCCATGTGAAACCTTCCCGGTCCTGGAGGAGGTCCATGGTGATCACGTCGATCATGTGATCGGATTTCTCGTCACACAAGTACATCACAATCACCTGAAAAGAGTAAGGGGGAAAAACATTCAATTCCCCTTACACAATTGTGAAAAGGTTTAATTATAATAATCTGACAATGGGAAAAGGTAACATGCACACAAAAAAAGGGTAGCATCAAGCAAAGAAAACAGGCAGTATACATTAAATTACAGGATTGTTTGATTTAAGAGGAGGAGGGGGAGAACCTGTCCCGCAGTACCGGCCACCACCAGCTTGCCGCTGTATTTGCACAGACAGATCTTCTGGATTCCTAGCCTAGGGTCGTCACTGTAAGGGTCAAAGCATCCCACCTGTAAATAAATGAGAAGCATACACAACATAATATCCTGTTAAGGTACCGGCTTGCATAACATGTAGAGTACTAAAAAAAAAATTATAATTTTTGTTTAACCATCAAAACATAACCCTTCTTTCTATAAGCCTAACCAGACTTACACATTAAATCCTAAACATCCAGAGCCAGATAAACGATAGTCCTTTTTTTCTGATCGTAAATAACAAGCTCGGCTGACACCAAGGAATGAAATAAAAACAACAAGCAGTGCAGCTGTGCAGGGCAGCCATGCCATCCAGGGCAGGAATGCACTCGCTCGGTCTTCAGGCCTAAAAACATGTCAGGCTTCAGACAGTCTGCTTTTAATTAGAGTGATGGAAAAAAAAAGGCAAATAACAGCACTGTGCATCACATGAGCTGCACGGCAGACTGCAGTTCAGAGTTTCTACCTCAGACAGAGGAAAGAGGAAAAGATGGAGATGGAAAATCAAAACAAGCAACATGGAGTCGCTGTAGAATGCCAGATGTTTATACAAATAATAATAAATTCAAAAATAAATTTTACTTGATTCAAGTCTTCGTCTTTTGAATTTGTTTCCTTCTTTGAAAAGGGGAAACAAAACCAAACAAAAAAAACCCCTCAAAGCCACATGTGTGTGAGATCAGACCCTGACCTTTTGGAAAGGAGGCCACTCCTCTTCGCCGGCTTGGGTCAGGCTGTCATTGTGCTCGCAGTCGGTTTGGAAGATGTTGGCCGTGTTCAGCTTGTACAGAGGTTTCAGTGCCACTCCTGACGCGTCCCAGAAGCGCACAGTGCCATCCTCGTGCCTTCAGACGAACACAAACAGCGAGAAACAACAAACCATTCCCTTTTGTCATCTGCCATCACAACATCCTCAACTCTACTGAACCTGACCCTCAGAAAGCACAAAAAAAAGGATAGATAAGGAATAAAGAAAATGATGTATAGGAAAAAAGGATAGACTGACATTCACAAAAGGAAAATGAAAGAATAGATAGAAATAAAGAGCTGGATAGATAGAAAAGACAGACAGTTAGATGAAATGAAAGGATAGACATACAAAGGAGATAGATAGATAGATGAAAAAAGCAAGCAAGCACATATATAGCTAGATAGATTTCTAGATAAAAAAAAACAATAGGTAGAAAAAATAGGACAGATTGATGGACAGAAAGATCAAACAGTCTAGACAGACAGACACAAATAATCAGTAGCTCACTCTTGGTCTTTTTGTTGAAAGTGAACTAAGCAACAAATGATAAACAGAAGTGTACGCTGATCTCAGATATGAAAACTGCACAACTTTTAAAGATGAATTATTCAGCGTCAGAAGGACGACAAAACACCCAACACGCTCTTACCCGGTTAGCAGCAGCTCTTTCTGTTTGGACTCGGGTGCGAAGTTTTTTCCACCACATATTGGCCATTGCTGTGTTAAAAAAATAAAAAGCCCAAGAGATGTTGATGCAAGCCTCACGAAATCAGCAATCAGGCGACCGCATTAGACAATTTATATTCTCTAATGGAACACACAAAATCTTATGCTCTTCTTACGGTTCATGCTTAATTGATGGCTTTTATATTAAATTCCTCCATTGCAGACATGACGTATTGTAGTCTGAACATTAATATAACTCAAACTATATTAAGACTGGAGCTGTTAGACTTGATGTGAACAATAATTTGTTACTGTAACGTTTGTTATAAGCATTTTCAGCCGGCATCTGTCTACTGATTAAGACAAACCTTCGCTTTCAGCATCTCAATCCTTGTGAAGAAAATGCCAGAGATTTCTAAATTTAGCTTTTAATGAAATGCACTTGACAAGGAAATAATAAAAAATAAAAAAAAACAAGGAATCCTAGCTAGAAAATGTATGTAATTAAAAATGAAATGTTGCACTTTTTTTTTTTTTTTTTTTGAAAGTCTGTACACCAGCTTTCAAAATCAGGAACCATACAACAACCAGAGCAGCCCTGACCCTTGACTTTATCGCTTCTGTGACTAAAACGTTTATCCTCCATGTAAAAATCACTGCAGTTTAGAGCAGACTGACCGTGTGTGTCTGCACAGAGCACTGCTGCTGCCCAGCTCTCACCAGCCTCTCCCACAGCTTGGTTGGCACGTTGGAGATGTGGTAGGAGCAGGTGATGGCAGAGGAGTGCAGAGGAGCCAGGTAAGGAGCAGGGATGGTGGGCCAACCAGGTGTCTGAAGGTCAATCGCCACCAGCTCCTCCTCCAGGAGAACGACAAGGGCCGAGGGCTCGTCAAACTCTAGACGTCGTGATGGGAAGCAAAGATTGTTAAGAATGCTTCGAGAAAAAAGCCTTAGTATTGTTTATAAAAAAAAATAATAAAATAAAATAAAAAGAATAGACAGCAACACACCCGTGTCTCGATCTGTGCAGTGGATGGTGAAAAAGTCGATGACTCTGGAGGTGAAGTCCAGGGTCACGTGCATACTATCCTGCAGGATGGTTAAACAGTGCCTGTCCCCATAGCTAGCTCGAGGCATCCCACCGCTAAACAGCACCAACGGAGCCCTGCAGAGCAAACACAAGGCACAGAGGAAGAGATCCTCCTGAGTCAAACGAGCACAGCTAAAACATGCAGGATTAGAAGCTTTCGCTTTTCACCCACTGCTGCCCAGAGCTGACACACACCCCGACTGGGTGGTCCTCCACAAGATCTTGTTCACAGCTTTGCAGGGAAACGGGCCTGCAAAAAGAAAGAGCAAGAGGGAGGGAGAGAGAGAGAGAGAGAGAGAGAGAGAGAGAAAGCAGACTTTAATGTACAAAAAAAAAAAAATACATCTGGATGACTCACATGAGAATCTACATCATCATAAACCCTCGGGTGGACGTTAACCAGGAAAATAGCAGTAAAACCACAAATAACGTGTCATTTAGACCTCGGCCATGTTTCAGGAGCATTTTATACGAGTTCTTCTAGTTCATCTGGAGAAGAAATTCACCGCAATATCATGTGTGCACTAAAACACTGCGAGGTCGGCCGACCATCCTGACGGGAACGCGCCAGAGTGCTATTTGACCTGGACCAGTTTTTACAAGAAGAGGTCCGCTTACGTAATTTGTACGGGGATTCGAGTGGACAAGTCAGAGACGACGAAACGCGTTTTCCCTCCAGGTCGTCGTTATAGTTTAAATGCAAGGATTTCATTGTTTAGCCACTCGGCGCATGATTTGATAAGAAATTATCACTTTTCTGTAAATAAACTGTAGATCTTACAGATATGATCTATAATTCACCAATGACACGGGAAGCCTTAATCCAACAAAATTGAACCAGAAGACAAACATTTCAGCATTAAGGTCAAACGTCAAACTGCTTTAGTCAGAAGATCCAGATCATTCCAACACGAACTCCACTGTATGAAAACAATTTACACTTTTTCCGTGATACAATGCCAGAAATATGCACGGCCAATCAGGACTGCTTACAGAAGGATCATTTTTAATGCAGGATATCTCCTACTGAATGTTAAACACATGTGTTCGGGTCGTCGCACTGGTTGACTTTAAATTAACTCTGGTGTGGTGTTTACTCAAACTCGGGACTTGACCTTCAGGTCTGTCTCGAGGTCTTGAATACTTTTACATGTTTGTGGATCTTCACACTGTGGAAACAGGCAATTCAAATCACTGTCAACAAGCTTAATCTCTGATACTACTCATTACCACACCTTGGTCATTTAGACTTTCTTACAGGTTTTGACTTGAGCCCAAGTTGAGTAGCAGCTTGTGAAAGTCAGATATGACTTGTATCAATGCAAAGATTTGGACTTGTGAACTGCCGACATCAAACCTTGTTAAACTTTAAGTACTTAAGTAAGATGCACAAACACACCTGGATATGAATATGTGCAGAGTAGAAATAAAAAAAAATATATGAAATAAGAAAATGACTGAACCTACACTTAGAAGACACATTAACTTGCAGAAAACAAAGCACTGGCTCACCATAGGGTATAGTGGAGGAGACTGGGTCACTGGTGCACAGGTTACTGCTACTAACAGGCCACACCATGTATCCACCATCACTGTGGGAACTGACGAAGCTGTTCCCAGACCGGATCCACACCAAGCTCTCCAACTGCTGTACGAGCCACACACACACCACAGAAAGAAAGTCGAATACCGTGATAAAATACACATAAGACAAAGATGAAATCTCAACCAAGTTATGATTTACATACAGCAGTTCCTCAGCATCTGAACTCCCCCAGCTTAATAATTTTCGCCTTAAGAACTAAAATTAAAATTCGGCCTACGAAGCATTTCAGGCATATAAGAGAACAAATGCCAACTAAGTTGCGTGCACGTCCGGGAGCCGTTCCAAATTTGTTTAGGTCAGCGGAAACCCAAGCAAAGCAAGTTTACGGAAAAATTTTAGATTTTTTTTTTTTTGTTGCATTTTGCATTTTGTGCGATTTAGTGAAGACGTAGCACCCTGAGTCCCAAGAATGTTAACAAGGACGGTAGCAAGAAGAAAAGGGAGCCTGTTTTTTAAAGCAGCCAGTGTCGAGAGGAATCATAAATTAAGGTTAAGCGAGGTTTAATGTCTATTTATTTCAAATTTTACTACATTTACGTCTTCTAAATGTTTTGATTGTTAAACAAAGTAAAGTAAAGCAAAGTGAAATTCCTTCTTTGCATATCCCAGTGTAACTGGGGTCAGAGCGCAGGGTCAGCCATGGTACAGTGCCCCTGGAGCAGTTAGGGTTAAGGGCAAGGGCCCAACAATGGCAACCTGGCTGAGCTGGGAATCGAACCGCCGATCTCAGTGCCTTAGCCCTCTGAGCCACCACTGCCCATCTGATTGCATTGTTGGAAATTGGTAATAGTTTTGGGTAGCTCAAACGGTTTATCTGCCTTTACATTATTTCCTATGGGAACATGTGTTTCACAATACAAAATTTCACCTTAAGGACTCGCCTCCGGAACAGATTTAATTTGTAAGATACCGCTGTACAGGGGTTCGGACATAGTTATTCGCAAGTTTCCAGAAAATTTATTGAGACCCAAACATTTTTTTAGGGATAATTTTTTTTTTTTTTAAGTTACATTTGAATTTTTTTAAAGTGCCATCATGTAACGACTTTGTGACCCCACACACCTGCTTTCCGAGGAAGAGGTTGTCTACATGCCGGCTTTGAAAGTCCCAGAGCACGACGAGGCCTCTACTGTAGCCGATGAGGATTTTGTCCGGATGCTGGGGATGTTCCTGTAGCGACTCTACCGGTCCCAGAGACTTCCCACACTTGTAGCTATCAGGTACGCTGGAAAATGGGGCAGTTGAGGAGAAATAAAAGAAAGAAATTACGAACAAATATTTGAGGAACTATTTTCCTTCAAAAAGAGCTCTTACTAAAAGGATAATGATCAAATTTACTAGAGGCTTAACAATCTCCAAGCAAACTAAAATGCAAAAGCAAAACAAAACCAGGGAGAAAAGGTATGCTTGGCAAACGTCTAAGATTTCCTTTGGATTTAGATTCTTCAGGGAGATCAAAGCATGCAGATTCCTCTCTGCTCCCTCCGTCCTCCAGGTGTCCTGCATATTTCGGCTCATTCATATATTCCACACGCTTTCAAAACATAAAACACGCAGGCCACAGACTCGCATTCCCACCCAGGGAAGGTCCCAGTCTCATCCTTAGTGTTTCTGTTAGTCCTGGAAGCTGGACAATGAATTTTGTTTGCAATTATAAAACACAAAATGGACATGAGAAGGTTTGTGGGCTTCTATACAAACCGACATACAAGGACAAAAGTTAACGCAAACAATATAGACTGGCTTACGCTGTTTGAACTCCTGACCAATCAGATACCAGGGGGTGGCTGTGGCACTGATTCACACGGAGGAATGCACATTGTAAAGCCACAAGAAGGTTAACACACCCACAAGAGTGAAAGAAGGCAAGGGGAGACCGTGGAAAAGGCAGGGTAGAGCGCGATTTCAGTGGTTTGGTGCTAAAATCCACAAGAGACAAATGTTGCATAGACAAGAGCTACAAGCACAATGTCAGCATTTCCCATGTAATACAGAAAACCTCAAAACCCCTCGAGACGAGCAATGACTACACGCCTTCAATCTAGTTACAATGAACAGAAAAATATACAACTATCGTAAAATTACTACAATAACCAAGCTCTATTTTCAAACCATACAACACTATCTTAAAAAGGTGCTTTTAGAATGGATGGACTGAAATGTAGAATTGGATGGACTGAAAGAAGCATTTATGAGAATGTACGATTAATACACGGCTGAACACGGAACTCTCAGGACCAAAACAACAGCTGACCAAGTCAAGTTACTCAATTCAGATTATTATTATTTTTTTACCCTAAATGTGAAACAGATCTGATTTTTAGGGCTGTCTGAACGCACAAAATCTGATGTTTTCAGATCAGATCTGAATCACTTTCATATGTAGTACTAAATTTGTGCAGCTTTTTAGCTTCTGTGCATGCGTGGGGTGCTCGCTAAGGTCAGTGCTAGCAAGAGCGCTCGCTAAAATGAGGCGCCTGGAATTCTTCATTCTTCTGGACAACAAATACAGCTGACTAATTGCTTGCCGTCTCAGTGAAATTCAAAGTACGTTTTTTTTTTTTTTTTTTTTTTTTTAACTAAAATGGCATCTATTGTTTAAAATTATTGGACTAGGACGAGTTTTAACCCATATGACGCGAGCAAAGACATGCTGATTTGCGCATGCTTCAGAGCACAGACACGTCCACTTTAGAGTCACTTGTAATTATGAATTTGAACTGTCAAGACTTAATAATCGGAATTGAACAATGTGGTTTGTAATGTGAATGTAGGCTTAGTGTTAAACAGAGACTTTAAGTATGTTTGTATCCATTCCAGTGTCCCCCGGATGCCTAGTGATGTGCCTGTGCAGCACACAGTGACCGATTTAAATGCCCCTTCTACTAGGACTCAGGGTGTTTGGCAAACGGTACAAAAGCATTCTGTTCTCCAGCTTCCTGGCTGACACATACTTATTAACAGCGGCTCAGCGAAGCCGCCCATTAGCCCAAATTGTGCTCGCTTAATGAGCGGTTCATGGTCTCTTCCTGCACGAGGTAAAGCATACACGCTGACAACGAGGTGCTGGGAAAGCTGTAATTTGCCTTAACTTAAACAACTGCTTTAACAGTAAAGCAAGAGACAAGTGTGATTTTCTGTGTCCTTTTATAGGCTTCATTACAGCCACCTGGCAAAAAAATAAATAAAAATGCTTTACACTTTACTTTCCAGCCTCTTAAAAAGGTAATTGGGAGGGAAACTGTCAAGTGTAGCAATGCAAAGAAACTTTGAGACGCCTGTATAAAGTTTTATCCGTCTAGGCAAATTCCATACAACGCCCCATCAGATCTCTTGACATTGTATTTAAACGGAATATAAAACTGCAAGATGGCTCCATCACGGCCGAGTTCAGCGCTGCACAAAGCCTCGGTCCGATCGACCACAGGTGGAGGCAGAAGTAGAAATTCAGCCCTGAGCAAAACCCGACCACACAAACACCCCATACTGCATTATCCTGGAGCCCAGGGCCGAATCAAGGAAAGGAACAATAGAGTGCTTTGCAAGTTCATTACCCCTCAGGGTAAAGTTCTCTCGGCCTGACGTGTCCCCAGACTCTCGGTTTATGTTGAACGTGTACAACCCATCAATACGAGTATGAAAACGTACACATTCGCTTGGCGGACACAAAAAGTGTTTAAGTTTTCTAATGATCGTAGGAAAATGAAAAAAAGTTATTAGACTATTTTCTTCATGCAGTGCAGTACTTATTATAAGTATAGGAAAGACTGGATGGAAAAGGATAAAACAAATCTTTAAAAAAAAAAAATTTTAAGTTCCTTTTCGGCTAGGAGTACTGAATTAAAATTTAAGAAGATCCGGTCAATAAATTTTTTTCTTGACGAGGTCTGAATTGAGTTTGCGTTAGGATTTAGATTTCTCTCTCTCTCTACATACACAGTCATTGAAAGTCTATAAAAATAAACAATTTAACATTTCTGTAGCTTAATCAATTACATTTCTAAATTATCAGTATAGCCTGAACGTTGAGGGCCATGTAGATGGAATACAATCAACAATCTTTAGTGAATCTTCATCTTAAGGCATTGGACTACAGTTCAGAAGGTTCCAGGTTCAAATCCCATGACCACCAAGTTGTCCCTGGTGAGCCCTTGAGCAAGGCCCTTACCCCTCAACTGCTAAAGAGAAAAATGTCGCTCTGAAAAAGGGCATCTGCCACATGCTTAAATGTAAACATACATTCGTTTCTGTACCTCAGCATACTGTACATACGTGATAAACTATCGCGTTGATTGCCTGTGTTGAGTGACAATTAAAGCCACGCCCACCTCGAAGAAAAAAGCGCTAGATTACTGGTATAATTAATTATTCTAATTTATCAGAAAAGCATCAGAGCCCAGATAGAACAGTCAGATCTGTCTGGATCCAGACCGCGGTCCGCTATTTAGTGATGCCTGTTTTATGCCCTTACCTCTGCATGATTTCATCCTGGAACAGTGACTTGTTCAGAAGTGTAAAAGCAGGCAGCTCTAGGAAGTGGATCCCGCCGCCTTCGGTGCCCACAGCCAAGAGATCACAGCTGAGCTTCGGCAGAAGGACAGTCACACGCGTCGCACTACAGTAGCAAAGGCAAACAAAACCATTATAACAGAGCAGATAAGCAGCTATGATTAAAAATATCATATTGTGACTCTCAAAAAAAGTTATGGATGTTAAGTTACTGGACTTATTCAGCGAGTCTGTATGCTATAATTAAACATTGATATAAAGACATGCATCATTTTCTTCTTCATATTTCGTGTTAGACAATAATCTGCCTGGTGTCTTTGAGAGGAACTAGAAGCTTTAAAATGGCATTTTCTCCATCGTCATGTTTACAGAAACCAGTTTTAAAATGCTGCAATTTTCTCTTCAAATGGTTTAATTTCACCCAGAGACCAACATGAAGACTAACACCTAGACAGCTGAATAAAGAGCTGCATTTATTACGTTGTTGAACTGTTCTTCGAGAGTAGGATGAGAAAAAAGCATCACCTGGTGCTCTCGATGCCAGGCCTGCCAGGGAGATTGAAGCAGCGCACCTCCTCGAGATGGGAGCACAAACCCTTCTGCACAATCTCCCAGAGGTGCAGCGTGTTATCATCCAGCAGGGACAGAATCCTTCCCTGTAAATATGAAAGGACCATGTACTTGGACTGAATTGAATTTCAGCAGGACAAACACGCACACATCATTTCAGTAATTACACTGCTTTCTGCAGCTAATATTTACAGGAAAATTGCAATATTAAAGTTGAAATTCCGGTCTCTCATCTTTCTAATTCAATGACATAAAATCAGGAGTGCAGGATCGTTTAACAGCAACCAAAATCTGCAATTCTGCAGTCTCTGTGCCATGAAGCGCCTTCTAATTCGCCCAAATTATAGTCATTATCCTGTAGCCTGTGCAGCATTCAATCAATCACGTCAATATTTAGAATTTCAAAATTCACAAGTGTTTAAATACATTTTTTTTGTTCTTAAACCATGTTGTTCATGGCAATTCTTTGATAAGAATAATGTAAAGATTTTTACATCATTCTTTATTCTTATCAAACAGTGTATGTGGCTAAGCTTAAAATTAATAAATGACTTAAACGATTATTTTATTTTATTAAGACTATTCCACCAAATAGAAACAAATCTGATGGCCCACTGTAAACAACAACAAAAAAAAGTCCACGCTAATAAACAATATACACCTCATCTCTAGGCTTCTGGAAGTTGAGCCTCGTGCATCAATGTAGCACATCGATCTGCATGCTCGGCGATAGACAGCGGTCTCGCACTTTCGCGTATGGAACAGCAAGATTCATTGACAATGCTTAAATTGGGTCTTTATGCTGCCTCACTTAAACTGCCATTGTGAGAACGAGAATCAAGTCACTGCCAAAAGCACCTGTATAGATTGAGCATTTTATGCAAAAAAAAAACTTAAAATAGCAGCACTTTCTTTTTATTTTTATCTTGGTTGCTAACTCAGGCACAGGCTTCCTTCCAGCAACATTTGGCACCAAAGTCAGACTATTTTTAATCAGGAACAAGCAAACCTGAAGGACAGTGTGATGGAAAGGGAACAAAAGGGAGATGATAAAAACATTTAAATTCTGTCTAATTTTGAACATGATAAAAATAATATTTGTCCCAATAAATGCATGTATATATGCATTATACATAATAAAGTACATGCATAGATACAAAACTTTTTTTTTCCTTTACAAATTGAACCTGGTCCAAAAACTGCATCCTGAGCCACTCCTTGAACAGGATAAACTGCTGCATCCTTTCTAAACCCTTAACAAGTAAATGACAAAGTGGATGGAAGATACCTGTCCATGGAGGAAGTGCATCTGTGTGACCGTAGCGGTTTCCTTATGAAGCCCAGTGAACTCCACTCCAGGAGCCCCATATCTGAGTCCAGAGTTAAAGAGACTTCGTGTTTTTTTTTTTTGTTTTTTTTTTTAAAACAGCACTACTCGTGACCCATAATTCAAACATCAGATATTATGAACCCATAACATAAAACTGGTCTGAAAACAAAAATTTTGCATTGAGTGTAGACACTGACTGGAAAGAAAAACAAAGCACCAGCTGTGTTTATAGAATGATAGCAGCTTTGGAGCTTAAATGTAGTTGGACTTCCACATAGGTTGAAAAAAATGATAAGTGGTGACAGCAACTACAACCAGCAAAACAACAACTGGAACAGCACCAAGGGGGGGGGGGGGGGGGG
>JAAGKR010001607.1:92037-118840 GCA_011419295.1 Clarias macrocephalus
AGCAACTGCGACAAGTTATAGGTGCAAAGCAGCAAGCGATGATTGGGCCCAAGCAATTGCGCCATCGCCACCCGAGCACACCAGAAAGAAAGTGGCCACAGTGGTCACGTGCATTTAAAGGGGAAATACCAATACCATTATTACATAATTACAGTATATTCAACTTAGAAAGTCATCAGGAACTTTTCGTTTAAGGGATTGCCCTAACTGAAGCATTTGAGATATCAAGAATCCCTTCGCAATTTTGCATCACTTATGTCTTGAGATCATATTGGCCTACTTTGGTGGCGATCCTAAAAATCTCCTAGGAGGAGTATCAAATTCCAAAGTTGACGCCGTACAAAGCCCGAGCAATGGGGGACAGGGGATAGTAAGCAAGCAAAACATTTTTCTTACATGTAAAAACTAGACAGAAGACTGTGCTATAGCAAAAAGCTGCAAGCTTCAGAGTTATGAAGTCTCTCTTACACACTAGTGCCACTATTAAAAGATTGAGGGGAAGTTGCACACATCTGGAGATGTGCAAGAAGTGGAGTGGAGACAGATGCAGGCATGGCATCCGGGGGGGAGGACAGAAAGCTGGACCTAGAACAAAAGACAAACCCTGTACCTCTAACACGATGAGTGTAATGAGACACTGGGGTCCAAACAATTAACACACGACCACATCTCTGGACAGAGGACTCTCTCTTGAGCTACACTGACTCTGAGCTTCCTGCTGCTGCCATGGCGGCACGGTTGTTTTGGCACATAGGGGCTCAGGCAAGCATGCATCTGTGTCCTTTAAAGAGTGGGGGTTCCTCAGAGTCAAAAGGTGGTAGTGCAGCTCTTGTGCAAACATTATAAAGGGTTTGAAGAGCAAACATTATCTGCTTGGCCTTGGGGGGTAAAAGAGTAAACATTTTCAGCAGTCCCATAAAACAGGAAAGAAGGATTTATTTTTGGGGCACTGACTCACACCGTCAATTCACAACACCACTCGCAGGAAATGAAAGAGGTTTAAATTATATAAGTATAGGAGGAGAATGGTGTATTCCTCCCGGTAGAGATTCACAATAAGGACGAGGATGCTGAGAAAAATCAAACACAGCCAAAATTAAATCTCTATCCGAGCGTGCGTTCGTATTCAGCTGCTGTTTGTTTGAAATGGAGCGACGCCAGCGCACATCCTCTGCAGTTGTGCAGAGGCTTCTGGTGACAACAGTAAAAAACACAACACTGTTAAACTTCCCTTTCCCCTCTGTTATTTATCATCATGTCATTCGTCTGATAGAGAAGTTAAAAGCCGGAGTGGGAGAGGCTGAGGATGTGTGGAACGTGAGGAGGATGTGCTGGGGGGGGGTGTTGCTGGGTATGAAACGCAGTGCAGTGAACTGGGCCTCAGTGCTGGAATGTGCTGGGTGTGTGGGGATTAATACACATAAGCATGAGGAGGATGAGGGGGAGGGGTCAGGAGCAGCTGGATGAAGTTTTTTTTTTTTTTAGGAGCAGGACTGATTATACTACACCTCATTAATCATTAACAGAAAGTCCTTAGCTTTTTCCAAGACATTCTTTCCACCCCGTCCCCAAAATTTCCCCCAGGATCCGCTCAGACAAGTTAATTATCCTTCAAAATTAATCTTCAAAAATTTTTCACCTCCAGATCCAACAAGATGGAGATGAAAAAAAAGTCTTTTACACGATGCTGTAGCTTAGTCTGCCTAAAAAAAAAATAAAAAAAAAAGGAACAGGGTATATGGAATAAGCGACTTCCTGTCTGAGTATCCGGCTACTTTCTGACCCGATAGAGGAGGAACATTCCACACACACTGTGAAACCGAGGAGCGAGTCCAGCAAGAAGCATCTGTCAAGCAAGCAGCCTCCACTCCCTATGCTGGAAGGCTGCACTTCATTTTCCCATGAGGACCACCGCAACGAAGACCCTCAACTCACACCTGACATCAGCGCTGGCGTCCATCAGGAGCCACAAGATGAGACACAGATGTTAGACTCCAACAGACAGGAGAGATGATGTGTAAAAGGATCAGACTGTTAGGTGTCCCTTTAATAAATCATTGCACTACACCTATAAAACAAAAAGAATCCAAGCTTTTGGATACAGTAAGTTCAGAATAGTGATGCACATTTAAAAATCACACAAAAATCTAAAATCACAATGCAGACCTGTACGATTATTAATTCATAAATGGCTGATAATGTACAGGTAATATTTGCATAGGCTGGACTTTATGAAGAGCTTGTTGATAATTTGAGCATTTGTCTTTTTGGTTTACATAATTTTGAGGTGAAAAATAAACATGTTAAGGAGACCATTCTATGCCATTTTTTGGTGTTAGTCTAGATAAACTTTTTTGAATCCAAAAATGGTACATTTAATGGCTAAATGTCGCAGAACAAAACGTAGCTAAATCAAAACGTGTAAAAATGTACTGTAGCTCAGCTTTACAAAGAATGTGGTCAATCACAGTTCATTTATCAATCATTTAGCAAAGGGGCAGGGCAGATAGAAAATTCCTTAATAATTTAAATCATTTTTAAACTGCATTTTGTATTTACTTGGGTTATCCTTGCATAATATAAAAAATGTGTTAAATGTAAATCAATTAAATATGACAAATATAATTTTTTTAAATAATAAATCAGGAAGGAGGAAATGCTCCCAGCACTGTATAAACTTGTACTAAGGATAATCGTAAGACTTTTGCACAGTACTGTACATACACAATACATAAATATTATATAACTTATAACTTGGCTGTATTCTTTATAATACGTCTATAGCATTAGCAAAAATGTCCAATTTTTGCTAATATGTTTTAAGTTTCGAAAATTGCCAGTACTTGAAACTAGACTATTAAGTTCCACACACAACTGTTCATAACATCGCTTTTACTCAACATTTTGATCTTAGCACACAACACAGCACTCTCAGTTCAGGTATTTTACACGCCTTTATCCCGCTTCACATTACTGCTTTTTTAATCTACGCCTCGGTTTCAGAACATGAGACAAACTGGTTTTAAACCTTCCGCAGGAAGAATAAACTTCTATTGATCTGTTCACACATCTTTGAAGGTTCAGGTTTCATAGTCTACTTGCCTTTTCTTTTCTTTTTTTTTGGAGTAAGCCATGCTGTGTCATGCTTTCGTTTCTGTTTCTTGAGGATTTTGTTGTTTCTGCATCTTCCACATACTCCGTCTATACAGGATAAACTTCCATGTTGATTGGCTCTGTTAGAGGCTGTGACGTAATCTGCCACATAACCACTCATAACTTCACTTCTACTCAACATTTTGATTTGGTGCAGATTTCACTTCAGGCAAATACCGAAGGACTGCCAACATTTCATTAAATTCTGTCCAGACGGTTGTGATGCTGTGACGACATCTGGCTGGACAGACAAACTTTTCTGAGACTGGTTTCGGGTTCTCCAACTTACGCAACAAAGAGATCATTGAAAGAGCTTCCAACGAGCGTCCAAGTTCTGACCAATGTACAGACAAAACCTCTCTTTTATTTATATAAGATTTGTACACTTCACTCCTAAATACAAATGATAGCCAATTAACAAAGTTGCCAATTAACAAAGTTAACAAAATATACTTCCAGAAAAATGTATGAACAGTTAAATAACATAACGGCCTGACCCGGGCTGCTCCTCATTTGCCAGTGTAAAGCAGTATAGTATTCTGGGACCCCGGCTGACACACTGCTAACCAAACACACAGAAGAGGCCCCAAAGGCCACAGCAGACATCATCTCTCCCCAGTCCCCTCAACAATGCTGGGCGATTGCCCACTGAAGCACTCACAGCAAACCTAGCAGAAGAGAATGCAATTTCACGGTCTGAATAGTGACTGACAGAGAGCTTTGTGTTCAAGCTCCACTTCAGTCACCCAGTGCTGCCACGTCTCATTCATATGGCACAACCTCAGTAATTAGGCAGCGTACCAGGGTTACATAATTAATTAATTGAGGAAGAGAAAAACTACGACCATGACTGAAATATGATCAAACATGACGGTCATCGATGAGCTCGTCGAAATTTGCCTTTAATGCCTGGTGGCTCATAAGTCTTTTTCCATTACTGTATGCCGCAGAACTTCAACTGATGCCGTGGTCACTTTAAATATATACCCGGATGTAAAATTGCTCTCTTGCCGTAGACCTGAATCGATACGCGTTTGCTCACAGGATGTCCTCATTAGAGTAAAACCAATGACATGGGCGGCAAAAAACACTACCACACACACACACACACCAAAAACACACCACACACACACACACACTAGTAAAATTAATCACCAGTAGATGGAACAGGATCTGAAGAAGAAGAAATGAGAAAGTACTGAAAAGAAACACACAACTATCAGTTTTAATAACGTTATGGCGAAGTCCCAGGTTTTGCGTAATCATGTCCAGCATCAGTGAATGTTTAAACAAAAAAATTTTTTAATATCAATTGTAGCCAACCAGACTATATTATTTATATTCAGATGCGTTTCTCCTCAACATTTGTTGCTTTGGCAGATGAATTCCAAATGGTGTGCACTTACTAAACAATAAAATCGTATAGAGAATAAGATCATATAGAGTGTACTGGGTAGAGCGGATGAGCAGTGAACAAGTCCTTTATATAAATAGGCTTAAAGTTTTAAAACAGCCTTGGCTAAAAATGCACCAATGATGGCACAGAGTCCGGTTACTGCTGGGGAAAACTTCATGCGATTGTGACATGCAACAACGGATAACTTTCCAGATAAATTAGCTAATTCCTAAATTAGAGGAAATAGCATAGGAGTCACTCCGCATGAAATCAGACAAATCCAGAAGACATGATTTTTGTTGTGGTGAACAACTTTGGCAGAAACTTGTTTTTGTGTGTGTGTGTGTGTGTGTGTGTGTGTGTACCCCAGTGGCTCAAGTTTTTTTTTCTCCGCCCCAAACTGTTTTACATGAATGTAGAAATGCACCGTCACATTTTGAGGTTATAAAGATAACAGATGGGTTTTCGTGCCATACGCAGATGACACGCTGTGCCATGTTTAACCATGGAAGTGGCCAATTCCCATTAGCATAATTTACGGTTAATGAATGATACTGGACAGTCAGTATTCCCCTAAAAAGTAAAATTTAAATTTGAACATTCGTCCATTTGCAGTGCTCAAAGCTCTGAAAGTAGCAATGACTGCGGAATACAGAATGCAGGTTTTTAAAATTTGGTTAAAAAAAATTTTTTTTTTTTTTAGAATAATAAAATCTGTGTAGCAATTACTAGCCCTGTACTAGAATTCGTTAAGGAGGTAAAAGCTGGGAATTTTCTCCATATGCTAACTTCTGTGATTTGCAAAGGAATAAAGTGGGTGTGTCCCCTTAACTTTGAAGGGCCAAATACTGGAAATCCCCTGCAGTTAGGAAATTCTGCATGTTTTAGTTTGAGACATACGCATATTCACAAAATAATTTTCTGCCAAATCTGGAGCCAGTGACCAAAAGAGATCCTTGTTTGGTTTTATATGAAATTGCTCAATAAACAAACGTTCATATAATACTGGGAAAAAATTCTGCCAAAACAGTCATTATCATTGGAAAACGTTATTGCTGATAATCAGTTAAATAATTCCAGACAAAAGTAATGGGCATCCTAAAAGTCTCCATGCAAAAGGAAAAAAAATTATAATTTCACACACTTGTTTACATGGAAAACTAAAACTGCACATTCAGCGTGTACCTGATTTGGAGCTTTACCAGACACACTTTGAGGGACGCTCTGAGGCCGATGTAAACGTGTGAAGTAGTTTAACTATGGGACTTCTAAGAATGTTTGACACACCAAAAAAAAAAAAAAAAAAACATCTTGAAATCATTCTCGCGGCTGAATCGGGAAGCCGTCTCATTCGGAACACATTCAAAGCGCAATTCCATGCATAACAGCAGATGTGTTAACACGAGTTCATCATGAGTGGGAGAGACAACTCAGAGTGTGTTTACTAAGAGATGCCAATCATGTAGAGGATGTTTTGGAACTAGAGTTACATTCTGCAAGAACAATCCAATCCCCTTACTGCAGGGAGACGGTTCGGTATGCCCCGGACACGGACTTGCAACTTGTACTTGTAACATTTTACAATCTTTTCTTGGATAAAGTTAAACTTAAAACATTTTTTTTTTAAAAATCACCCCCAAACCCCAGCGTCCCCACCTCCAGATACTGAACTTTGCTTCAGGGGAAAAAAAAAAGAAAAAAAAAAAAATCGCTCAGTAAGCAGTTTCGGCTTGAGGGAGAACAAACAAAAAGCTAGTATCAATTACCCACAGCACGGACTGGCAAAGTGTCCATCCCACACAACCCAGTTACACACCTAGGGTTCAGACTTTTTTTTTTTTTTTTGTCTTAACCTAGACATGATAGCCAGTTTCTTTTATGAAGAAAGATTCCCAAGCTATATTTCCATTTATTGCAATTCACAGTCACACAAGGCCTCTTTAAACTGAAAGATCTGGCACTGATGAGCATTAAAGCAAATTCAATGAGACTGTCTCACTGTGCTGGTGCTCCTCAGGTTTCCAAAGACCAACAGAGTGGTTTTTAAAAACCTGAAGTGTCCTCAAAGGCTGATAAGTAGACTACAGGAGGGGGAAGGGGACGGATTTTAAGCCCTCTGTGTGTCCAGGACGCCTACATCAGAATACTAATGCGTAATGACTGATGCTCCCACTGGGAATGTGTGTGTGTCGGGGGGGGGATCAAATATATGTACAAGAGGGAAAGCGTGAGGAGGACGGTAAATATGCAAGACAGGTCAAAGTTCCCTGAAACTGAAGATTATAAAAAACTGGGACAATGGATATAAAATGACGGCTAAGAAATAACCGGGTGGGGGGGACGAAAGACGAGAAGAACTGGGACGTAATGAGAACATCAACTGAGCTGTTTCCTCAGCTGCATTCAATCAGACGTGAACACGGCACAACGTGAGAACAGTGTTGCCCCTGAAACACGAGACTCGACCCTTCAAGAAATGCCTGAACTGAACGGGAAAGTCTTCTCAGTCCAGACAATAGATTGCAACTGTGTGCACTCGCAGTCTTTCACAGACAGAAACCTACGAGACGCTCGGCCGTGGTGTTGGAGGGCGGGGGGAAAAAAAAAAAAAAAAAAGGGACTCCCTGAAGTGCACTGAATACAGCCCTAGGAAGGCATTTTCCCTGCATTCCGTCGCATTGCTCACAGCTGTGTCGGTGCCGAGTCCTCAGGCAGCTGAAATCCTCTGCAGCTGAACGCCAGCTCATGAGAAACCCATGCAACTAACACAAGTCCGGCTGTACTGTACAACCAACATACAAAGAACAATTTGGACTGCAAAAAAAAAAAGCTGAGTTGCAATGCAAAAATGACCAAAATTCTCTTCTTTTCCCTCAAAGTAATCTTATGTTACTAAATTCTTTTCCTCAACATCTTCACAAATTAAAGACAGAAAATCTATTGAAGGGTATGCAATACACACCAGGAAGAAAAGGTTCGGACTCTCTACTACTAAACCTCAAGATAAAAAATTAACTTGTACAGTCCGTCCCTGTGATGACATGCTGAATAAAAGGTCAATAAAAATATATAAAATATACATTGTGTTCCACATTAACTATAGCTGACAACTGGCTGTACATGCAACATATTTAATGTTTAGTCTAACGAGCACTTCCATTTTAAAGTACATAAAATAATAACAAATCAGCTGCAATTTCATGCTTTGTAACAATTTATAGCTGCATTTAGCTTTGTAAAACAATGCTGTGGTTATGTTACAGCAGCCGGTCCATCATCAGCCTCTGCTTTTAAAAAGAATCAGAGAAAATAATAATTATAATAGTACTAATAAAAATGCAGTTCTGTTTCGAGTTAGCTGCGAGTTCTAGAGGATTAATGACTTGATTTAAATATTAATAAAAAACATCTGATTTGTTCAATAAGAGCATGTTTCCATTTATTCGATGTAATTGTGTGGGGCGTGTGCCATCATTCATTCATTGTGAAAACTGTTCGGCTGCAATGACCCATGACTTCACGGGAACGGTCACTGCTGCAAGGGGAAGTTACACTGCCTCCCAAATGTCTGGCAACCTGCATGCACACACACACACCTCATTCATTCAGTATGGACAATTTGGAAACAGCAAATCATCCTTCTGATCCATCCTGGGGGAGGAAACCAGAGCAACTGAAGGAATCCCACCAGCATGGGAAGAACAAGCACACGCCACACACAGACCAAATTTGACCTTAGAGGTGCCAGGCAACCCATTGTACTACAAACCATTAAGTCACCTTGCCATTGGCACTACTGTTGGACTCGTGCTAGTCTCGTACAATTACACCTGACCAATATGGACGGGAATCACCACTACCCATCACCATTACCGCTACCGGATATATCATATCACGATACCGATTAGAGGAGCTGATTCAATTAGTTTTACATTCTGTTCCTGATTTGATGTATTTTTAAAAGATGATGTTGCAATTCAAAACAAATCTGTCAAATCATTTGTTTAGAGAGCGCCACCTGTAGGATTAAAGTGGAAAGGCAACAATTTACCACCTCAACCAAGCGTATCTGAGAATTAATAATTGACCTAGACTGTACATTATGTGGTCCTCAAAGTGTATTTTACACATGTAAAAATGCATGTTAAAATGAAGATGAACAATAAAAAAAAAGTCACTATGGCAAATACAATGTGTTGTGTAGAAACACTGAAATAATTGAACACAGACAAGGCTGATCCAGTGTACACACCCATCTTTGGCAGGTGCTGATGAAAATTAATGAGCATGCAAATGATGTCACAGTCATGTGACAAGATGTCAAAAAAGGAAATGTCGGAAACATCTCATTTCGCAAGTCGGCTCCGTGTCGGAAATGAAAATCATAATGAGGACTCGGGTCACATGATCGCAGTGCCATGGAAAGGAGACTGGGCCTAATTAGCATACTTAAAAACAAAGACTGCACAAAACAATTACTTTTTTTTTTTTAATAGATAGATGCAGAGCCAGAACAATACGCAATAAGAAAAGTTTTAATAAAAATGACTGATAGTGTTAAAGTTATAAATGTTATATAGTCTGAATCAATCTTTAAACATTACATTGCTACAATAAGTGTCATTTTAACGGTCAGACCCACCACAAAAACGAGCCATGTTCAAATCTCTGCAGATTGTTTAGCAAGGATTATACTTGGGGTTTTTGTGAAAATCAGAAATCCCCGAGCTGTGACCCTTTACTGCAACGAGCACTTTTATTCTTACTGGTTACTGTTTTATTACCTCTTGCTGATCAAGCACGTAATAATTAAAGCAGAGGTCTCACCAAATCCTTGTGGAGTAAATCTAAATATACAAGATATGAGGAGTCATGCAGACATTCTGGAGACGGAGACAGAAACGTCCAAACATACTCTCTCGTTTCTGAGAAGTAGTGTGTGTGTGTGTGTGTGTGTGTGTGTGTGTGTGTGTGTGTGTGTGTGTGTGTGTGTGTGTGTGTGTGTGTGTGTGTGTGTGCGCGTTTTAAACACACAACAGAGTTCCACAGTTCTCAGCAAACGGTTACAGAAGTCCAAAAATCACATCAAATTAAGCCGACAACCCAAAATCAGATGGAGACAGACCTGGTGAGTCTGTGACTAAGGGACGACTTTTCGTTTTTGGCACCGTCATAATCCAAAGCAGACAAAGCAGCGCTCTGACGGTTAAACTGCAGAAAGGGGCGGAGCGACACACAGAACTGGGAAGCAGCAGTGCATCCCAATTATCCGAGCTCTCGAGTGGTGGCCTTGGAAACCGTTTCAAAAGGCGCCTTGAGCGAGGCCAGGCCCGGGGCAAAGCCTCAGAAGAATCTCCTCTTACTGCAGAGGGTGAACTCTGGGCAAGTCAGCATACATTCTTTACGGGTGAACCCGGCTCCTCCAACAACCCCTCTGTTCCAGACATCTCATTACGTTCCTTTCTCCCTCACTCCCCTACACACACACACACACACACACACACACACACACACACAGTTACAGAACAGTCCCTTATCCTGTGCCTCAATGTGCGGTTGGAGCAAAAGCATGTTTATGAAGAGCAAAGATCGTATTTCGTAGTGTTTGCACAAATCCAAACCGAGCAACAAGGGCACAAACATCTCATTTAGATGTCAGTCTACTGGGAGCGAGCAGCTCATTCTTCATACACGAATTAATGGCTTATTGATTACATGGCTGGTTATTACGAACACTTAATTGCTCCTCAATTGCTAAAAAACTGTGTTTGTGTGTTTATCTGTTCCAGCATCGTCCACACTTGAAAAGGAAAGCTCACAGTATCTGAACCATCAGGAATAATAATTTCTAGTTAATTGGAGAAACATCTTAAATCTTAAATGAGAAACAGCCACAACATTAACACCACTGCAAGGTGAACTAAAACACAAATGGTCAGTTATGCAGTATACACAGGATCATGGGCACCCAAGGCTCTTTCATGCCTGTGGAGACACGCTGTCAAGTCCGAACTCCCACTGAAGCGCCAATTCCGTAGAAATTTCTTTTTAAAAAATTATTACTGGCTATGATGGCAATGAGCGTCCCGATGCCTTACCATCACTGCTTTCTGTTTATGAGGCTTAGCAGACCAGTTAATCCGGCCTCACAACTCCCGGGGTCCCGAGCCCATCCATGGAACGCGCCAGACAAAACTAGTGCGATCCCTGGGAGACCCCATCCCCAAAGGATCCACCTCTAACATTCCCAGTGGCACGTGTCCCGATCCTGGAACGATGGTGTTCTCACTGAGCAAAATACACCAGACTTTGGTGTCAAGTGTACGCAGAAACGATCCCAGGGCCCTAACGCAGAAACGTCCTCAATGTCCTCTCGAGGCCCATCAGTGGGCGTTTTCCATTTCTTTAATTGTGCTTGTTGTTTTAATTGAGCTAGTTCCTCATCTTCTCCATCCACACAAGTTCAATCATATCCAATTTTATTTGTATAGCTTTTTTAAAAATGGTCATTGTCACAAAGCAGCTTTACACAATCAAAAGAAAAATGAAGGAAATGTTTCATGAATGTATATAAATAATAATTCTCAGATCGTGCCTGATGAACGAGCCGAGGGCGCCGGTGCTGAGGGAAAAACTCCCCAAGACGGCAGTAGGAAGAAACCTTGAGAGGAACCAGACTCAACATGGAAACCATCCTCATCTGGGTGAGTCAGGACAGGGTGCAAAGAAAGCAAATGAAGCCATGAGGAATCCAGCACGAATTAGACAGCGTCACTCAGGGTAAAGTTTTGTACTAAAATAAACAAACCTATTCAGGACTGGTTGCCTAGTTAATTATTACCTGCAGAACAGATCTGCAAACACAACTTTCAGAAAAACTCTACTGCACATGTAGCGTAGAACACGTTTAGTTTTAGCCCAAACTGTTTCGTACTCATCACTTCTCTTTCATCCTTGGATTTTCTTCCACAAATTGTATAATCCATTTTTTTTCTTCTTACTAATCATTTTAGCATTCGTTTTGTACTTGCAGTCCTTATTATCTGTACTGCGCATCATTTCAGTACATCTGATCTTTCCGGGGAACGCAATCAGAGTAACGCTAATCAGTTTCTCATGTGCGGTGAAAGAACCGAGCTAATCCGCTTGGAATGATCACAAACACTAAATCTGGTAAATGTAGCAGATCATCCTGGATTTGTTAAGCAAGGACACTCTGCAGAGCCGACGCAAATATCGAGCCTCGTTATGAATCTTTCAGTGAAGCTGCACAGATCTGTTTTCATAAGACACACCAGATTAAAAATTTCCTCCAGATTTACAAACGGAGGTTGAGACGTGTGCGTGCGCGCGCGTTGTGTGTGTGTGTGTGTGTGTGTGTGTGTGTGTGTGTGTGTGTGTGTGTGAGATCACCGGAAAAGTACAACCCGTGTGCCTGACGTCGTGCATTTGCATGTAGTGACGCCCACAAAACTCCTTAAAAGGTTTAAAAAGACCGTGAATCAGGGTAATCAGGGTAAAGCAGGAGGAAAGATTTAAGGAAAACAAAATCAATAAAACATTTAACAACAACGAGAGAGCACGAAATCTTCCACCAGCTGAGGCTGACCCGTGTACCATTTAAATATATTTATTCATAATTAAAGGCAGTAATGTAAAATAACATGTTTTTTACACAATTTTTGTTTTCTACAGAATTTTCATGAATACCAATACGCAGGTCCTGTATAAACTTGATTTATTATTATTATTTTTTTTTAATCAGTCCAGAATAAGACAACCATTGTATTAGTTCTTATCTAGTTCTGATTATACCATCTTCATCCATCAGCAGCTGAAAACAATGTTGTTTATCTAAGGTTCGAGGTGATGGAAGGAATTTATGAGCTCCTGCTGTCTAACCGGTTCAAGATGGACGCCAGATAAGCTACACAGACCATCTCCATTTGATTCTAAAAAATAAATAAATAAATACTTTAAAAAATAATAATAATAAAAACAACACACACAAACGAATCGAGGCAATGGTTCTATTATTAAAACATAGAAATGAACGATGGAACAACCATTTCTTAGAAGACAAACACCTTAGAGGTCGCATGTAAACAGGTCAACAACACAACATTCCACGGCTCGCATTCTCACTTTCCTTTCTGAAAGCACGTCAGAAGCAGGATTTAGTGAGCCCCCGATGCTCCGAGCGGTGGAACAGAGGGACTTTCTAGAGACAGTCTTTTATGGCTGACCAGATCACTCGCATGGAGGAAAAAAATACCAACATGCTAACCACATCACACACCGCTTATTCAGGCGAAACGCTTTTAAAAATAAAATGACTTGTTAGCTAAATTCAGAGCAGCATCTTCTCCAATCAACCTCGCCTCTTTTCTCCCTGATTCTCATTCCGAACGGCACTTAGATCGTGTTTAGAACAGTCTGATAATTAGATGACGCTGTCGGAGGCGAGCAGAGTTCAGAGAATGAGTCAGGGCTTCAAAGCTGGCCTCTCAGCTCGGCCGTGCCTGATCGTACCAGCCTCCTTTAACCATGCCTGGGCGCGACTCAAAGATCTGCACTGTGTGCACGATGCCCACACCACTCTAACGGGCCAGGGACATGTCCCGAGTCAGACAGAAGGACACACACATTCCGTATCCTCGCGTCGTGTGCTCTAACTGAAAACAGGATGTGTGTGTGGGGGGGGTCAGAATGTCTCCACGGTTCCTTCACTGTCGTTTATCCCAATCGAACTTGCCAGATAAATCACAGGCTGCTAAAGGAGTCTCAGCTACTCGGTCTGATAGCAGTAATTACACCCTCCTAAACATTCCTCTACTCCAGACCACGGCCATGTCCAACATAATCAACACTAAAGAATTTAACACAGTTAAAAAAAAAAGAAGCATTAACTGTGGGAACACTGCTAGCTATTTTCATCGCTTTGGACACAATATGAACCACTGTTTCAACACAAAACACAATAGAACCAAGGAGAGACATCATGCATTTTTCCTAAATGCCCAAAATATTAAAAGAGAAAAAAAATTCAAAACTATTCAAACAAGAGCTGAAAAACCTCAAAAGTTAGGGGAAATCGAAACTCTTCATGTACATGGTACATAGGAATTTTGGTGATAATTTATTTTTCCTGTTGTATTTTCATTAACAGGCGCATGTAGTGACGTAGTGGGAAACACTATGGGTGACATTTAATAGGAGCCGCGAAATGAGGGATACTAGTCAGATTTCACTGTTAGCTCATAAAAACAAAAGCACAAGAGCTTCAATGTAATATTTGTAAAATATTTATATTTTTTTTTTTACGTACTTTCGAAGATGCAAACATGCACTTTATATGGTGATATAACGATGAAGACAAAAGTGAAAAATATTTGACAGAATGGACAAGGTGAAAAGATGGCAGGCATTCCTTGATCTTTTAACATGAATCGTTCAACCACCGGGACGATTCTAAAGAACAAGATCACGGAACGTTAGTTTTATACTGTGTACGGCCGATTGTTTTAGTATCCTAGCACATGGACAATGTTTGTTGGACTTACGAACAAACTGGACTTATGAACTTACAGTAAGTCCCCGACATACGAACGAGTTCCATATTGGACTGTCTATTGAAAGTTCCAAGCAATTCAACACATTTGTAGCAAACGCTCAACTCTCGGACACCTGACACACAAGATGCCGATGTCAGTCTTAATGCCAATGTTGACATTTTGGGAGCGTATATGTGTGAGTGGAGTGTATACATGAGATGAGTGGAAGCAAGAGAGCTTGACAGACTAAAGCACTGCTGCATCACACTTTTTTAGGTAGAGATGAAGTAAAAAGTTAACCAATCAGTTTTTTTAATAATAAAAAAAAAAGATTAGCCAAATTGATTACAAAATAAACAAACGCCCAAGTGCCGAAGGAACAACAAGCGCGCCACTATCACCTGGAGATCGCAAGTTAGAATCTGAGGTGGTGATGGAGCCTGAGAAAGCTATTTGGCATTCTAGCACGCTCACATCAATCATGGCAACGTCAGCCAATCATGGACATCTGTGAGCTCGCACAGGCATAAGGAGCAGATAAAGTGCTGTCCTCTGAGTGCGTTACGCCCTGGTATAGGGTGGGAATTGGATATAATTATTTTATTAAATTATCAAAAATAAATTCAATCAATCAATGAATGGCAGAAATCATGTTACTTAATCTGCAAGTTGATCATCAAAGAAGGATTTTTCCCTTTGAAACCTTTAACTATTTTTTGGCAAGGCCTTTTTACACATTTAGACTTAAAATTATTTTTTTATACTCGGTTTGTGATTAACATCACTCAATATCCATTAAAACCTTACAGAAGCTTAAAAAAAAGTAACTAAAACAATGACGTACATCAACACCACACAGATACAGGTAATATAGTGCACATATTTCCTGTTTGAAAAGGATACACTTTTATGGCTCCTGATTTAGTTCCAATGGCCATTAGTTGCAGTTTGGGGTCATAGGCCAGAGCACTCGGCTGATTGGGGAATCCATGTTCGACAGCCTGGATGAAACAGAGAGGAAACATACATTTTTCATTACATGCACATGACAGATTGAAAGGCACTACTTCAGCATCCTGACATCTGCTGATACTCCGCTGTGCGGCACGGCAAAATAAACTTAAAGCAGATCAACTGCAGACGTTCTGATTTAATGATGGATACTTGTACTAAAATGTTGCATAAGGGCATATTTAACATATTCCAAATGTAAGAATGATTTCCTATCATCATCGTCATGCAGTAACTGTAATAAAACAAATATGTTAAGTCAGAAAATCTGTTCTTTATAAATTAATCTTGAAACAATGATGTAGAACAGACATACACTTTCCAATCAAATGCTAACAACTGAAATCAAATGACTGGGTGCGACATCAAAGGACCAACCCTCATCCATATATGAAGTGATTCAAAGTTTGACTTCTCTGTGACAAGAAGTTTGGCTTTGGGTCAATGCATGAAAAATCACAGCTATTTGCACTGCATGTTACACTCGCAATGCTGCATGATAATGTATCTACATTATAAAAAAAATAATAAATGGTATAAAGCTTCTTTATGATTAACTCAAATAGAGATGTTCTCTTTTATATAACATAAGCGCGGGAGAGAATCAAAATTCCTTTTTTTTTTTTTTTTAAACCTTTAGGTCATAGTTTGGCTGCAGTTCTCATGGAGCACAAGCATTTGTGTTTACTTGTGACTCTCTCTGTGAAGGCGTTCCTGCATGCATGTGTGTGCGTTGCATTATTTAACACAACTGTGGTTCTCCCAGATCTTCCCACAACTATGCCGCGTTTGTTTTGTTCACATCATGGGAACGGTCTTTAGCACTTTAATCTCTGCAGCTCTTTAAACAGCTATTAGTCTCACTTGTGAATCATCTCAACTTAAACACGTAGGGGTTAACAATACATATAAAAAAAAATTATACATAAAAAACTAGGACAAAACAAAACATTGTTTAAAAAATTTCAAAGTGTTCTTTATAGATCTCCAATGGGGCTAGAAATCAGACTGCGGTTTTAATAACAAGTCACAGAAACTGTGTGGTCTGTGGTTCGAGTTAAACTCAAGTGGAAGAAATTTACACCCCCCCTCTCCTTCCTCTATTGTGTGCAGCTATAACATGACTTCAGCTTTTGGGCATTCAAAAGCCTGGACATGCAAATTAGGCTTTGATGTGCAAATGAAGCCCAAATCTTTTCCAGATAATAGTTTGGACTTTATTTTTATCCTCTTTTCTTTTCTTTTTTAAGCCAAGCTTTGTGCATGAATTAGTTGCAAGAAAAGACTGAACACTGAAATTGTAAGCTTACATTTCTGACTCAAAAATGTTTTCCAAATAAAATAACTATGGAATAAACAATAAATAACATGAAACAGAAACAAACTGTGCTGAATGAGGAGAAGCCCTTTGATCTTGTAGCCACTTTGTAACTGTTTTGTATTCAAATGTAACAACTGTGAGAACGCCGACGGTTTGATCATCCCGCATCAAGCGCAACATTCTTAGGAGATGAAGCAACAAAAAGAACCCGCACCCGGTGTCTCCTGGAGGTTTTACACCGCAAGCTGAACCCGCATGCTTGGAGCGCGGTTCTGGGGGGACAGAAAAGCCCTCCCGGGGTCTCACAGACTCACCTTATTAAACGCAAACAGCTCCTGCTTGACTTTCTCCCTCTGAGGGTCGTTGCCCTGACGCCTGAACCGAAATTTCATCATCGTGTGTCCCGGTGCAGAGGCTCCAAACCCGCTCGAGACTGTATCAGGCTGAAGCTGATCCCATGCGTGAGAGCCGCGCGACTCCTCCGCTGTGTGCACGCGCTGTTTGCGAGCAAGACGAGTTCACAGGAATCTCCGAGCGCTCAGCCAATGAGCGCTCGGGAAAAGCTGGCCCATCAGCCAGGCCACGCCCACAACCCGCAGCCAAAATCAGGGCTGGATCAGTGAGTGCGGACCGGGATTTACCTTAATCAGTCCCAGGGCAATTAGTGACGTTTAATCATTACCAATCAGAATCATCAATCACTGTATACACAATTATCATGCACGTGGACATAGAAGCAGTATTTTTAAATTCATATTTTTGACAGGATTTTTTTTTCTGAAAATTTTTTAAACTGTGAACATTTTTTTTTTACTTTTCCTTTTTCCTTACTGCAATTCTTGTTGTAGACCATGTGAACATGCTTCTGTCCAACAAACATTGTCTATGTACTACGATACTAACACAATCTGCTGTACACAGCAAAAAACAAACATGTTCCACAATCTTGTGCTTGTCCTTTGTCCCTGCTCTCCGTTATCACCCAGATGAGGATGAGTTCCCTGTTCAGTCTGGTTCCTCTCAAGGTTTCTTCCTACTGACATCTCAGGGAGTTTTTCCTTGCCACTGTCACCGTTGTCCTCGGTTTACTCACCAGGGACAATCTCATCATTTTAATTCATACACATTCACATTTCATACAAACTTAAGTAATTGTTTTGAGTGTGTAAAGCTGCTTTGCGACAGTGTCAATTGTTAAAAGTGCAATACAAATAAAATGTAATTGAATTGAATTGACCTTTAGAGTCATGCCGATTTATAGCGATTCATGTTAAAAGAACGAGTGGTCTGCCATCATTTTACCTCGCTCCATTCTCTCAATTACGTTCACTTTTGTCTCTATCGTTATTGCTTATTATTAATTATTATTAAGTCATTGTTATTATTATTATTGTATATATTATTATATACCATTAATCCTGTATTTTTTGTAAAATAATTCTTGATCCTTGGAAGATCGCCAGATCACGTGTTGATGCCCGCTGCTCTAATGAGGAAGTAGGATCTTTCCTGTAAACTTGGGGGCAACATAATGTTTTTCGAAAAATATTTTTCATTAAATATTACATCAACTATGTTGGTAAACAACAAATAACATAATGGGACATTTTCTTGAATAATTAAATTTATAGACCAGACAATAATTAAATTTACAAGTTTACTCGGTTTATAAATTTGAAATTAAAGCAGTATTATAAAGTAGTGTAAAATATATTGTCAATAATATTTTGTACAATTTCCTTTAAATTAAAATACTCGGCTCGGCTCCACTTGCCATTCTCATAAATTAAAGGTGTTGGAGCTCTGCTCCTGCCTAATTTTTACCCTGGCTTGTAAACATATTAAATACTCAAAAGCTCTAATACACCTGTGAGTTTTTTTTTTTTTCAGAAGTAGTATTCTTAAACAGCACACAAATATAATAATTACTCTACGTACATGTAAGCAAAAAGTAACGTGCAAATAATTTATAACACAATTCAGCAGTAGAAAAAAATAGCATATTCAAAAAAATAAAATAAAATTACACAAATTTTCAAATATGTCATACTTTACCCCCTAAAAAAATTACATCACAGTCCTAATGGTCATATGAAATTAATTTCGACATTTGTTGAGAGGTAGTCACGATACTTAAAACCATGGAATCGTGTTCAGCCACAATGTACACACAAAAGTGTGCTAGTTCTGTTCTAAAGTGGAGGTTATCTCTTCCAAGTGTAATCCTTTAAACAGGAAAAAGCTTTGTGGATTATTTGGTAAAATGTGGTTAAATCTGGTGAAAATCCAGTTGGATGCAATATGCTAAGATCTGAAGCATCAAGGCTTTGATGAGTGACAGCGAATAGTTTAATGAGGCACATTAAAGCAGTGTGATCTCGCTGGGAGGCAGAGTTAGTCTCTTCTCTCGCACGGACAGCATGTTGTCCATGTGCATGGCGATAACGCGGCACAGCTCCAGACTCTGTAAAGTCAAAGCATCTTTCAGTACTCAGAAAACCGATTGGGAAAAGACGAAAGGAAAATAACACAGATTAATTTCCCCTAAATTATAATCAAGTGACTACAGATCTTATACCTGGTCTACTTGTAGTTGTGTGATGCGCTGAGATGTTAGATCCCCCAGCATTATCTCTACATAAGGGTAACTGGAGCCAGCTACAGGCCTCTGTGTCCGCGTGGACTGCACCTCTTTCAGAGGGAACTTCACCATCAGTTCCTGGAGATCAGCATCCAGTTATATAAAGTATTTTTTATATATATAATAATAATATATAATAATATAATATTGGGTACATTTGTGTAGAAATCTAAATCTTGTGCATTTACTTACATGAGTGTCTTTGTTCAGAAAGTTCAGTCCATTCTGATTGACAGCTAGTACGCAGGGGCAGTCTATGGAGCTGTTACTGCTGCTTTGTATATAAAAGAATGAGGAGCCAAACATGGGGAAAACACTTACAAGCCCTACAGAGACAAAATACAGAAGAAAAAAATAGGGCTAGGGCAAACACTCACATCCACCGTCTTATCTTTCGTAGTTAAGGCGAATGCTGTAGTAATATACACTGCCCAGCCAAAAACTGTCCTGGTGATTCAGTACATTCAGGTGGTCAGCTGACTTCATTTTATTGCCGCATAACGTTGCTGAGTTTCGACTTGAGCGACTGAAGCAACCCCAGATCATAACACTGTCTCCAGAGGCTTGTACAGTGGACACTATGCATGATGGGAGCATCGCTTCATGCGCTTCCCTTCTTACCCTGACACGCCCATCACTCTGGAATAGACTTAATCTGGACTCATCAGGTCACATGACCTTTTTTCATCGCTCCAGAGTCCAGTCTTTATGCTAAGCAAACTAAGGCTGCATTTCTGATGAGTCTCACCAACATCTAAGTGGTTTTCTTATAGACATACAGCTGTTTAGTCCCAGTCCTGTGAGTCCTCACCACATTGTGTGTGTATGGAAATGTTCTTAGCTCTAGGTTTTACTGTTGATTTTTTTATTTAACTTCTCCAAATGTTTAAAGGATCTACATTTGTGTTTTTTCTAACCACGTTTCTTCCATTAAGTTGATGGTTCAGCACTATTCTTCAGCCTTTGATAATGTGATCAAGGGTTCTTAACCCAGTTCCAGTAATTTCAAATCTCCTTGGTTGTTTTATTTGCTTGAGGCAGCCTAATAATCTGACCATTCTGAAAAGGTAGCTTATGTTGGTCAGGCAGTGTACAGTCTTATGCAAAAGTTTAGACACCCTTTGATAAATAATAGATTTTGGTGATTTTTTTTTAATTGAAAAGATGTTAACACAGTCCCTCTTGAAAATGGAAAAAATGCACAATATTTTCAGTAAACATTGATGCATAGTTACTTTTTATTTAATAAAAACATTATTATGGCGCTTTGCAAAATCTAGGCACCCCACATAATCAGTACTTAGTAACACCTCCTCTGGCAGATATTGCAAACACTTTTATAGCCAGCTAAAAGGCTTTCAGTTCTTGTACTTGGAATTTTCTCCCATTCTTCCTTGCGAAAGGCTTCTAGTTCTGGTAATATTCTTTGGTCATCTTGCATGCACAGCTCTTTTAAGATTTACCCACAAATTTTCACTGATGTTTAAATCAGGTGACTGTGATGGCCGTTCCAAGACCTTCAGCTTGTGTTGAGGTATTCCATAGTGGATTTCGAGGTATGTTTAGGATCATTGTCCTGTTGTAGAAGCCATCCTCTTTTCAGCTTCAGCTTTTTTACAGATGGTGTGATGTTTGCTTCCAGAATTTGCTGGTATTTAGTGGAATCCATTCTTCCCTCCACCCGTGCAATGTTTCCTGTGCCACTGGCTGCAGCACAATCCCAAAGCATGATAGATCCACCCCCATGTTTAATAATTGGCAAGGAGTTCTTTTCGTGAAATGCTGCTCCTTTTTTCTCCAAACATGCCTTTACTGATTGTGGCCAAAGAGTTTAACTTCATCAGTCCACAGCAATTGTTTCCAAAACGCATCAGGCTTCTGTAGATGGTCTGTTGCATACTTCTGACGTTGGATTTTATGATGGGGACGCATGTAAGGTTTTCTTCCATGAAGGTCTTGTTTGCAGAACGGTGCACCACAACTCCTGAGCCTGCTAAATCTTCCTGCAGGTTTTTTGCAGTCAAATGAGGGTTTTGATTTGTCTTTCTGACCAGCATACGAGCAGTTCTCTCCGAGAGTTTTCTTGGTCTTCCAGATCTCATCTTGACCTCCACAGTTTCCCTGAACTGCCATCTCTTAATTACATTTCTCACTGTGGAAACTGCAAGCTAACAACGCTTTGCTATCTTCTTGTAGCCTTCTCCTGCATTGTGGGCATCAATCACTTTCATTTTTCGATTCTTACACAGCTGCTTAGAGGAACATGGTTGTTGAGTGTCCGCAAGAATGTGCACAAGGTTTGAAGAGTCAAAGTATTTGTAAAGCATTGAAATTGCCATTTACTAATGACAGCTGTTGCCATGCATCAGATCTAACGAGTTTATTAAGGTCTGAAACCTTGTAAAAAGAATCTGAGAAACTTTTGCACAGGGCCATAATAATGCTTTTATTTTTTATTTTTGTTCAATTTATGGCATATAAATTTATGGCACTATACATCAATGTTTACTGAAAATACTGTGCATTTTTTTCCATTTCAAAGAGAGATTGTGTTAACACCTTTTCAATTAAAAAAAATCACCAAAATCTGTTATTTTTTTTAAGGGGTGTCTAATCTTTTGCGTAACAGTATATAATGAATAAGGTGCTTAGAAAAACCCCTCACCCAGAAATTGGGCTCTGGCCTGATGGGGGCTCAGTGCCTGGACTTGCTGCATGTTCTGAGTCACCATGTTCAGCCAGTGCTGGGAAGACTGTAGTACATATAGAGGGATAGGGATGCAGTCCTGGACATCACGGCTTTAGCAGCATGGAGAGACAAGAGACGTTATTAGAAAGATGAGGATTTCATAAAAATCATACAAAGAGAGAAAGAGAAAGGGGGATCATGAGAGCATGAAAAACACAGATGCTTTTTACAGTGTTCGTGCTTATTATTGGCACATGCATTGATATGATGTTATTTTACATAGTAAAGTGTGAACTGCATTAGTAATGCATAAAACGATATAAAAAAATAGTGTATATCCACTATATATTCAAATGTGTTCACTTAACTAACTTCATATACCGTAACAGACTGCCACACTTTTGTTTCACTTTGTGTGTTGAGTTTGTGTGTTTCTGAACGTTTAATTGTCCTTTTGTTTGTGTTGTAATCCTGCGGTTTGTTTTGCGCTCGCAGGACGCTGTAATGCATTGTACAGATTAGTGAGTGTGGAATTACAGGCTGGGAAGAGAGAGAGTGTCCTTGGCGCGATGTTGCAGGGCAGCTAGTTTTGACACCTGCTGAAGCTGCTGTTCGCTAAGCCTGCCCTGCGGCACCACGTTCAGAAGAGCTTTTAAGTAATCTGGGGTGACCTGCAGGACAAATAAAGAAAAACATTAATAGGCAAAACATATTTAAAAAGTATTTCATGTTTTTGTGTTAAAGAGAAAGGTGTAGCTTGACATTACTTGATTATAATGCGTGGTCACGCCAAGCTCGTTATCAAATTTTAGCAGCTGATTCCAGATCACTCTTCTAAACCACAGGCTGTAGTTGCTATCAATAGGCTCTGCTTCTGTAGTGACATCCAGGATGTACTCTCTTTTGCTCAGCGGCTGAACGTTCTGACCTGCAGATTGACAGGTTGAAAGTTATAAATCAAATGACAAACATTCTCTTAACCCAAGCATCAATTGTTCTAATACGGTCTCACCTCTGTTTGTGACGACAAAAACAGCATATTCATCCATTCCCTCCACGCTGTGTAGACCCATCTCATAGCACAGCTCTTCAATGGCATCCCAAACAACCTACACATCACATTCCTTTTTAGACCAAGCACATATATATACTGTAGAATGAAACGTCTAAATGATGTGCAAAAGATGAAAAACTCACTGAGCAGGTCTTAATTTTCAGATGACGCTCGATTCCACCTGGGAGAAGAAATAGCTGGCGTTTGGAGCTCCTGCTGGCCTAGAGTGGCCGGGAATATGATAAGCATGATAAGTAAGGCTAGAAACAACACCACTGCGCAGGAATTAGTAAAAGGTTAAGATAACTCGCCATCATAGCCTTTAGTTCCACGGTGTTAGGGTATTTAGTGCGGCCACCATATTGGAACGTCTTCCTTAAGTTCTGTTCACAAGCCTTGGCAATGCCTGAAAAAAATCAAGGACCTTCTTAAAGTTATGCAATTCCATAAGATCATTATACTGTATTTTTTAACTCTGGCTGTAACTGAACTGTACCCTGGTATTGCACCCCTGGACCTGCACAGGCATCTTGGAGGTATTTCAGCAGGTAGGGCTTCAGTACTTCTGAACATCGGTAGTATGCTGTAAGAATGTACAGGATCCTCCAGCCTCTTTGACAGCTATCTCTGAGCCACACAGCGGAGAATTCTAACATCAGTATTATTAGACACAACACATTCATTTTATATACATACACACACACACACACACACACACACACACACACACACATATATATACACATACACACATACACACTGCCTGGTCAGAAAGGTCGTCGTAGAAGGGTCAGAAGGGTCAAATTATTGGCCTGAATCAAGGAAAGAAAACTGTTAAATTACTGGAATTAGGTAGAGAACTGTCCAAAGCTTTATTAGGACCTGGAAGAATAGCTCTGAAGCAATGTGGTCAGGAGAAAACAAACAAACAAAAAAAAAAAAAACATGAATGACCCTGATCTGAGATGACTAACACTTGGTGAAGTTACATCATAAAAAATCGACAGCAGAAATCAGGGCTACTGTATGTTTAATAGTGAAAGTAAGAGCATTTTCCACATGGACACAATGTGATGAGAACTCAATTGTTAGTGAGACTCATCAGAAAAAGACTTCAGATTGCTAGAAAGCATAAAGACTGGACTTAGGAGTGATGGGAAAAGGTCATGTGACCTGATGTGTCCAGATTGAGTCTATTCCAGAGTGATGGGCGTGTCAGGGTAAGAAGGGAAGCGCATGAAGTGATGCACCCATCATGCATAGTGTCCACTGTACAAGCCTCTGGAGACAGTGTTATGATCTGGGGTTGCTTCAATCACTCAGGTCGAGACTCAGCAACGTTATGTGGCAATAAAATGAAGTCAGCTGACCACCTGAATGTACTGAATGACATCTAGGGAGTTTTTTTTTTTTTAACTGATAGCACGGGACATATTCCAGGATTCAAATGTCTCTGGGAATCAAAGTTAAAGCTGGTTAAATGAAATATTAGAGCGTGCGACCTTTCTTAGTCAGGCATTGTGTTTTTTTTTTTTTTTTAATCCGGAAAAGTGAGATGATACGTTTTGGAGCTGATGTTCCCGGTGATCTGCTTGAGGACCTGGCAGTACGCTTCATCCCTCAGTAAACCATATTCACCAGTAAGCTGCAACACAAATGGAATTCATTTTAAATAAGACATTGTGTCTCTTTATTTAGTTAAGGGTTGTTACAATTTTTTCTAATAGGTTTACTTAAGTACCCTTAGTATGGTGCAGATGATGTCTTGTTCACTTTGGCCTTTGATTGGGTAGTCTCCCATGAACTTCATTATAGCTGGAAAAGCACAGTTACAGATAGAAAAATAGCTAGCCAGCTAATTAGGTTTTCTGCTAATTAGCTAGCCGACTAAGTAGTTAGCCGGCTAATTAGGTTTCTAAGTTAGCTAGTTATTTTTTTGTTAAATTGTGTTATGTTGTCTTGTCTCAGCTAATCAGTTAATTAGGTTTCTTAGTTAGCTAGTTAGTTTTTGTTTATTTATGTTGTTAATTCATGTTGTATGTAGCACCTTGGTCCTGGAGGAACGGTGTTTCGTTTCACTCTGTACTAAACTGTATATGGTTGAAATGACAATAAAAGCCGACTTGAACTTGAAAGACATAAAAAGTATTTACTGTATTTGATCCAAATACTTGTTCTCTGGTGTATATACATCAAACAATTATAGTGTAATTTTTCTCTTAATTACAGTTCAGAACACGGACATTTCAGTGAACAATCACATGCTCATAGTTTGTCTAAATACACAAGCAGTGAAAAACAAATGTCAGCCTCAAGTCTAATAAACAACTTTCACAATGATTAATAATCTTTTTATTCCATCTGATTTATTTTGCAAGTGATAATAATGTAATTTATAAATTCATGCAATTTCATCGTGATGACATTTAAGCCTATAAAACTCACTCGCTTACCCAGGAAAATGTCTGCAGCAACCTTGTTCATGTTTTCATCAGTAAACTCAATCAATGACTCTTGGATTGGAGACTGTTAAACACAACAAATACATAAAAATATAAATAAATAAATCAAAGTTTAGGAAGCATTTCCATATATTACACCAGCTGTTATGATTATACCTTGGAAAATTTCACAATATCTGATAATTCCATGGTTTCCTTCCCCTTCTTAGACCTTTGCCGTTGTGAATCACTGTGAAAGTAACACAAGATTGTTCAGGTGTTTTTCGCCAGTCACGACAGCCTACTGTACCATTTCGAACATACAGTATGTTCCAATGTTAAAGGAAAACACCTGGTCTTCCTATGGGCCTCTCTGAAATATTTCTTGGCAAACTCCACCATGTTGAATTGGCTGTCCTGCAGGATCCTCTCATCAATCTCCATGGTGCTGAAGTCTGTATGGGCCTCGGTATAATCACTGCCTGGTGAAGCCACCTAGAGGAGAGAGAGAGAATATGTTGTTCTTTTTACAGGATGAGTATAGAAGCAAAGACACTGATACAAACCAGTATTTTACAGAATTACAGCATTGTTTCATACAATATTTAATAACTTCAAAGTTTAACATGTATGGTCCCGCTAACATATCGTAACACTTTTACATTTATTCAATTTACAAGAACTCATGCAAAAATGGGTATATTTTTTTAGTAACTAACATACAGTATGTCATTCAAATTGCACATGTTGGTAAAGAAACTCTTCAACTATACAAAAGGTACTACTCAACATAGTCTCCATCACAAGCGATGCATTTGCACCATTGTTGAACTCAGCTCTTGAATCCTCTCTGAAATTTTCTTTTGTCTCAGTTGATGGTCTCCACTAAGATGGATAAAAAATTTGAAAGTATGTTGAAGACAAATCACACAGTGGTAGACCATCAAGTGTGACGAAGAGAGTTAGGTTCAATGATGGAGACTTTTTTGATTAGTACCTTTTTATAAAGAAAGACTCTACCAACACATGCAAGTTGATTCATGTCAGATAATAAAATAATAATTTTAAAAAATGTTATGCCCATTTTGTATTATGTTGAGCAGTAAGAGGATTTTTTTTATATAGAATTGGTCTAGAATAAACGTAAAACGCTGATGAGAAGTTTTCATGTCAGTGAAACAAACATACTTCGATGGAACGGTCGAGCTCATGAGCTGCAGCGGTGGAACCTACAGCTACGGCCACGGCGGCCGAGGCAGCCACATGACCCTGCTTGTTCTTGGGTTCGTCTTTCTTGTCGACAGGGAGGTTGATAAAATCTGGAGCTGCCACTGGCTGGACGAACTCCACAGGGAAAACCCCTGCACGACCATGGACCGCTCCAAACTTCCAGCCTTCAGGAAGGCAAAAGAATGGTGTAACAATGTATATTACAATACTCAATAATCAACTACTCAGAAATTACATTTACAAACACATTAGTACTCATAAGGGAAAATATTACAATTACAGAGTTTTACTGCAATGAAAGAGATACTAAAGC
>JAAGKR010001608.1:0-15289 GCA_011419295.1 Clarias macrocephalus
AAAAAAGGAAATAGAATAGAAGAAGAAAAACAAAAATAGTTTAAACAGTCGCTCTCACACTCCACGTACCGCTCTCACACTCCACGTACCGCTCTCACACCGACTCCCAGCATGCACCAGAGAGAGAGACAGAGAGAGAAAGAGAGAGAGTGAGAAAGAGAGAGAGAGAGAGAGAAAGAGAGAGAAAGAGAGAGAGAGAGAGAGAGAGTGTGAGAGAGAGAGAGAGAGAAAGAGAGAGAGAGAGAGAGAGTGAGGGAGAGAGAGAGAGAGCGAGCTCTTTGGGATGAAGTAGTGGTATTCAGATGGCCTTATTTAAATGCAAGACTTAGACCCTGTGGGAAAAATCAGGGAGTGTGTGAAAGAGAAACAGTGAGAGAGAGAGAGAGAGAGAGAGAGATAACAGTATGCAAAATAGAGAGTAAAAGACATTCAATGTGGGGGAGAGAGAAACAGAGTCAAAAACAGTTTGAAGACAGACACAGTGTCATAAAGATGGAGGAATGGTGTGTGTGTGTGTTTGTGTGTGTGTGTGTGTGTGTGTGTGTGTGCGTGTGTGTGTGTGTGTGAGAGAGAGACACAGAGAGAGAATGAAAGCCGCCCCACTTGTTTGCAATTGACTCATCATCTATACGGCTTTATAGATGTATACAGAGTCGGCCTGGAGTCCGTCCCAGGAGACATAAGCAGTGGAACGAGGCGGGGTGCACCCTGGACGTGGTGCCAATCTATCATGACACACACACACACACATACAAACACACAAACACATGCTCATTTCAACACTACGGACAATTTGGAGACGGCAATGAGCATAATCTGCATGTCTCTGGATTTTGGGAGGAAACCGGAGTCCCCGATGGAAACCCACCAAGCACGGGGAGAACATGCACACACACAGACCTGCAGTGGGAATCAAACCCACAACCTGAAGGTGCAAGGTGACAGCACTAACCACCAAGCCACCTAAATTCATGTTTTTTTTTTTTTTAAGTGAAAATACCTAAAGTAGTGATGCTCTGAGATGTCACATCCATTTCCACTGACAAACGTTTTTTTTTTTTTTCTCTCCACTTTCTGTAGGTCTTTTGTGATCTCAGTCCTGTCCAGCTTAACACTATTTTACTAGAACGTCCAGTAATATGAGTCCAGGTCTTGAGAAAGCTGTAAATCATTCTAAGGGCACTCTGTGCAGGTCACATTTTTATGGTGTTATTATGTCCATTAAACAGGTTAAACTACTAATTAACATTTAATACACATTCAAATAAGTGTCCATTAAGACATTAATTAAATGCCAAGGCGAACGTGAACAAAAAAAAAAATGAGATCGTTAGTTAATTGACTAATAGCTGTGTTATAATCACAATTGGCAGGTTAAATATTCTGTATTTTTCTTGTGTACAGCTTGTAAACGGCTGTGCAGTGACAAGTCAAACCATCACTGTAGCAAGGAAAGCTGATGTTAAGCCCCCGGAATGACAATATGGCAAAATGATTTCTTCATGACGTTCCTAATGAAATTCCTCTTTGCTCCACGTCCATGTTCCTCTATAAACACACCTTTAAAAAAAAGTTTCTCTGAATGGCGATGCTCTCAGCTCCGTGTTCTGGGTTTCCATCAAACGCTCATTGACTGATCAGTGTCTTAGCAACCGAATCAAAAGAGATCATACGCGTGGGCGAAGTCTCTCGGCGCTCGAACAGGTGCGTTACGGCGGTCCATCAGCAACCCTGAAGCTCAAAACAGCAGAAGATCACAATAACACATCTTCACTTACATGTTTTCTGTTCCTGAGCTGGGCTTTCCTTCATCACTGCAGGCGTTTGCGACGACCTTCACGTTCTCTGTAAGGGCAATGATATCAATTACTTGTAGCGAGGTTAGAGGTCATTGCTGCCTGGAGGCGTTATTCTTACACACCGCTTTTTCTTTTAGAATCTGGTGTGCTGTGGAGGCTGGAGATCTGACAGACGCTAAATTCATCATAACCGAGTGCAGAAAACAAACAAACAAACAAACAAACAAACAAACAAACAAACAAAAATCTAAGCAAAACAGCAGTGAGTACAAATGCAAATATTTTTGCACATTTTCTATAATGCAATATAATTTAAATAATGCAATAATTACATTTAAAAGGTAACTTTTACAGGTACAGTACAGAGCAAAAGTTTGGGCACCCCTTCTCATTCAGCGAGTTTTCTTTATTAACGCGTCTCTTCTGCTTGTTGCCTGTCCTTAGCAGTGGTTTCCTAGCAGATATTCTACCATGAAGGCCTGATTCACACAGTCTCCTCTTAACAGTTGTTCTAGAGACGTGTCTGCTGCTAGAACTCTGTGTGCCATTGACCTGCTCTCTGATCTGAGCTGCTGTTAACCTGCGATTTCTGAGGCTGGTGACTCGGATGAACTTATCCTCCGCAGCAGAGGCGACTCTCGGTCTTCCTTTCCTGGGCCGGTCCGCATGTGAGCCAGTTTCTTTGTAGCGCTTGATGGTTTTTGTGACTGCACTTGGGGACACTTGCAAAGTTTTCCCAATTTTTCAGACTGACTGACCTTCATTTCTTAAAGTGATGATGCCACTCGTTTTTCTTCACTTAGCTGCTTTTTTCTTGCCATAACACAAATTCAACCTCTTTGAATGAGAAGGTGTGTCCAAACTTTTGCTCTGTACTGTAGGTATAAACAAGCAAGAAATGCGTCATTAATTTTATTAATAAAAATCATTGGCTAATTGCTGTGGTGTAACACAAGTACAAAGCACATGCAGTTCAAGGTGATAACCCTTCATTGCTCATTATTTTTCAAAAATAACCAGCCTGAATAAGTGTTTTATTCTTACATAATTATCTTTGCTATATTATACACTATGATATGATTTTAATAAGCAGTTCCTTGTTGTACTTGATTTTTTTCCCTATGCTTTACTAACAGATTTATTTCTACTGAACTCCAAGGGATAGTCAAAGTTTGGAGACTTTTCTTAATAATTGAGATCACATGACCTTTAATTTGCTCACAATCTTATTTGACATTTTAACATTTTTACATTTTACGGAATTACAAAAAAAATGTAATGGCAGTGTTGGCTCAGGTAGTTGAGGCTCTGGATTCTTGATGAGAGGGGGTTGGTGGTGGTGGTGGGGGGGGGGGGGGGGGGGGT
This sequence comes from Clarias macrocephalus, assembly GCA_011419295.1. NCBI lineage: Eukaryota > Metazoa > Chordata > Actinopteri > Siluriformes > Clariidae > Clarias > Clarias macrocephalus. Next base: position 3,165 of record JAAGKR010001608.1, read on the forward strand.
ACTTGACCTGGCACGGCTGGCGGAAGATTATCACCTAAGGACCTCGGGCTTGCTTCCCTCTGGCATGTGAGCCGCAGCTGATGCGAATCAGTCGTCGATGAGGAAGAGGCGCTGGGTTCACCATTTAATCCCACGTGCCCAGTCTGGGTAAGCCGTCCGAAAGTCAGAAGTCAAAAGTGCCCATGCCGACGCCGTGCCAATGGATGGCTGGGCGAGACCAGGTGGGCAAGTCTGCGAATGTGTAGTAGGTGTTAAGCCTCATTAAGTCCCACACAAACAAAAGCCAGGACAAAACCACTCTGTCGCACTAAAGCCACAAAGGCACAAAGACTGCAGCCGCCGCAGCATAAGCACATCTGTTAAGTGTTTGCCCGTGACCCAGAGATGAGAGGCTGGCGTTATCATGGCGGCTGCATAGAAGGCTCAATATGATCTTATATGTAATTTCTTCCGTACATTTTAATATTAAAGGTATCACGTCTAGATTTATCAGACTATCCTAAAGCAACCATTGTACTTTTTTTTTTGATCTGCTTTGTAATAAATTTATAAATGTGTAATTGTCCTTCTATTATTAATAAGCAAAATTACCGCTTTCACCCTTTTAAGATTAATTTATGATTGACGTAGCTTACAGCATGGAACACAATGCTGGATCTCCCTACATTTGTACATTTGCTAGGGGAACAGGCAGAATGAGAATTTATTAAAGGGAAAATATAAAAAAAAAAGGATTCAAGGCTTTTTGCATGCTTGTTTTCCTGAAGATATTTTACATGAGAATTACTCAGAAAACAAAGCGCGAAAAGAGAAATAATTAGCTTCTCTGACTCCAATGGTAATTAAGAAGCTGGAGAAAAAAAAAAGAAAAAAAAAACCCGGCAGTGTGTGGATTTTCCCAGAATCATAACTTTGCCGTGATGGAGATTATAGTAATGAAAGAGTCCTCCATGTGTGAAAAGAGGAGAATTAAAAGGTACACCGGTGCACGCTCTGATTCAGAGTAATCCACCAAGATGAGACAGGGATCCCGATATTTCATCAACACGGATATCGATCAGCTGCGCAGGAGGAAATAGAATATGATTTAGGAAAGCAATGAGAACACATGGGGAGCTGATGGTTTCTGAGCAAACAGCTATCCAGAGCGAGGGTGTAACTCTGCACCCGTCAGAAGCTGCAGTTTCGCACAATAAACTAGAACAAATCTCTAATGATTATTTTTAAAACCATAATAAAAATTTTTTTTTTATTAAGTTGATAAAACATAGGTCAAGAAACTGTAAGCCATGTTGTTTCATTTTTAAACTGCATCTGCCCAAGTAACGTGGATCTGCTAAGTACATTAAATTAAAGCTAAGTTAAGTGTACTTGCAGGACTAATGACTAGTATACTTGAAGTTTCCTATTTTGCAACAACTAATTTTACTAAGTGTATTTAAGTTGTAACTAAATTGTACGAAAGCACAATTTTAAGTGCTATGATTACTTGATATCACTTTTGTGTGCCTAAAGTGGAACAACTTTAAGTATACTTATTACACACACCGTCATATACTTTAAGTGTACTAATGTATAATTATTATATATAACTACGTATATATTTAATGTATTATAAGTACATTACAGCTAATTTTACTGTGTTACAAATACACTAGTAATGCAGTATACACTGGATAAATTCTTATCGCAGCATCCTGTTATACTTCTGGCCACAGAGGACACTTTGTGGTTAATAAAAATATACTTTTATTACTGTATATCATACAGTACACACAGTCTTCTATAATACAGTATTGCAGATTTGTACATTAAAGGTGTTTAGGCTAATTTACAAATGATAAATTCATTTTCTACACTATGACATGTTTTTGAAACACATTACATAAGTTATTATGAGGCAGTTATTATGAGTTTATGCCAGAACAGAAAAGAGTTTGGATGAATGTCTTCTTAGATCTTAGATCTCTGAGAGATGGTGGGACCAGATGAGCAGTGCTGGAGGATTGGAGGAAACGTGATGTGGTGCGTTGTGTGATTAGAGCTGAACCTACTGTTTAGTGACCTCTCTCATGCGCCTTGTGAGGTTTAAACGTATTGTACGGATTGTTCATCGCTGCTCAGCAGCCTGCTGAGGGTCAGCTGCTGGAGAATTGCGCTAGATGCCCTGTCATTGGGAAAAAAGCAAGCTGGCCGCTGTCCAGACATTAAGGCCCACATTGACGAAGTCGGGATTGACTATGGTGGATTCTGGCTCACCACCGCCGCTACTGGACCACGTTAGCCACACTGGCTTGGTCGCCTTTATCTTCCACTTTCTGCTGCTACAGACGGACTGGGCAAGGCTGGCTGGTCGTTACTGCAATCATGCTGCTGAGGAATCTGCAAAAGCTGCTTCCTTTTCAGGTCCCCTTGCTCTCGACCCATGCATGAACAACCCCATTTTTTTTCGATCTCCTTCTCTTACTCTTTCTTAATTAATTACCTTTTTCTTGTAATACCGCACTTGTCATATGTTGAATAATAACAGGAAATACTGGTAAAGATTAAAAAAAAAAAAAAAAAAAACTTTCACTTGAGGCATGTTTGACACGTCTTGCGCATCCGAGGTTTAAATATGTTTCATAATGTTATTTAGATTTTGATGACTTGAGATCATTTAGCGCAACGCGGCGATACATAGCGCATGTGTAGGATGTGTAATAACCATAATTAAAGCACTCAGTTTAAGGTCACTTGATGTGTTTCTGATTGCGTGATTAGCTTAGCATGCACGCTGCTTTCAGCTAAATTCCACAAAGCAGAACTGATGGCAGCTTTTGATCTTTAATTGTGTAAAAGATAAATCCACTCTGAAAGGCAAATCTGCAGCCGCTATGAAAGCACTTGTACAGCAGAAAATAAGGCTATGAGACTGACTCTTATACTGTATAACTTGGAATTAATGATCTGAGATCTTCAGATTTAAACACAATCACGGCATATTTCTTTACATTCCTGACCTGAGTTCTTATTATAGCGGCAAGTTTGTCCAAAAATATATATATATATATATGTATATATTTTGATCATTTAGAAGGTGTCACTATCCAGACATGTTTACTTTTTTTCTAATTTTCTATCATAGAACATGTCGTCATGGTAGCGAAAATAGGTGAGAGTATAAAAGCAGCACTGTTAAACAAATTTTAAACAAAATTAAGCAAGACTGTGGAGCAGGATTTCACAGAATTGCTCATGTACAGTACAAAAAGGATAGGATAAGTACAGTACAGCTGTCTACCAAAAGAGAAATGAGTCTTGATGTCTTCACTGACAATAATTAAATGTCCTATAGGTTATTATTTAATTAACAATTTAATAAAGGTCTTGGAGCTCCCACAAAGTGTGTGTATGTGTTAATGATCCAGCTGAAATAATACATTATTGTTTAGCTTAAGCTTGATCTATTTCCAAAAGACCCATTTCAGTTCCTTTGTACAGTGAACAGGTTAATGCTTAGCCACTAACAGTGGTCGGGATATACTTATATGAGGTCACAAAAGGAAAAAAAAAATCTAACTGGCCTGTTTCCATGGACTGAAGATCTATCTATAGTAGATCAAAATGAGCATTATGTGTTGCTGATACACTCATATTTATTGTCCATTCATATACCTACTTACTTTAATAGTCATGATGCATGTATACTTTTTTATGGGAGGAGTGGCTCAGTGGTTAATTATCTAAATACTGATCAAATGTTTTGGATTAATTCTAAAATTACAAGCATGCACATGCTCACACACTCACTCACACACTGTGGGAAATGATAATCTGCATGTCTTTGGACTGTGGGAAGAAATCAGAATACCAGAAGATGGGCCGCCGTTCTATAGTAAAATAAATAAAAAAACACACACAATTAAAAAAAAAAACTTATAATGAAGTCATTCTGTCTAAGTAGAACAATCAAAGTCAAGAAAGACAAAAAAAAAAAAATTGCAATTTCCTAAATTTGGTCAGATCTGCCATAAGGGTATGGTCTACTCGATAAAAGTACAGAATTAAAAAAAAAAAAACTGTAGTGTACTGTAGGTGGTGAATTACCTGTAGGAGTGTTTTAAATGTGTTGTAGAATGTTAGAAGAAGCCAGAAGAAAAGGATGTGGGAGAACCTGGCAAGATTGAGAACTAGTCATGCAGCTGCGTTATGGATCAGTGGCAGGAGTCCAATCAGGTGATGACTGAGAACTAATACAAGAGCTTTAGTGGCCTCCATGTGAAAAACTTTTATTAGTGCTTTCATCTCTAGAAAGACATACCGAAGCTATTAGAAAGAGAGGCAAACCATATCTCAAGGCTCCTTGGCCCTTCCATGCTGATTTGCAGTACCAGTCAAAAGTTTGGACACACCTTCTAAATCAGTGTTTTTCGTTTAGTGATTTATTTCCTACTTTCCAGAACAATACGGATGATTTCAAAGATATGGAATTATGTGATTTAAGAAACTAGAAACAACAGCAGTTGTTATTTTAAGACACCGAGGTCAGCTGTTCTGGAACTGTTCTTGCAAGAACAATATTATCAAGTGCATTTGCAAAACCCATCAAGCACCATGATGAAACTTGCTCTCATAAACACCTTCCCAGAAAAGAAAAAAAAAAAAAACACACCTCTGCTGCAGAGTAAAAAGTTTTTATTTAGAGTTATCAGCAATTAACAGAAACTGTTACAATGTTTTACAATGAGGAAAGAAATAAAAATCAGAAAGAACCACTGAGTAAGAAAGTGTGTGCCTGTAACTGGTACTGTACCTTGGAGCCAAGTTCTCTTAACAATCATATCAGAAATCATTTAAGCATGATCTGATGAGTCTATGAGGCCCTGCAGGATATGACTGCACAACCCTGGGATAAGTTGAGATTCGTCAGAATAGCAGTAGCATGACAATCATGAGAATAGAAAAGGATCAAGCACTCAGCCTTGAGGGACACCAGTGGGTTCTCTGCATGCAGCAGATGTAAATCCCTGTCCATGTCACCAGATATGACTGTCCTTTCAGGGAAGCAGTAACTGCTGTCACCATGCTTGGCTCAAAAAGGAGCTATGCTTGTTATAGTGTTGAATTCTGTTGACCAGAATCAGACCAGAACAGTTTGGCTAAGAAGCCAAGAAGCCAGAAGGTTTGTACTTTTAAAGCCAGACTGATTAGGTTGTAGAAATCAAATTCAGGAACTTAAGGAAGGAGAAAAAAAATGATGTACTGTAGTTGTTGATTTCTGAAGTGCCTGATGTTTGTATTTCAGGATAGAACTAACATTTGTTTGTCTAAAGGGCAGTCAGTACATATGCAGGTGTTATGGAGACATTTAAAATGAAAGAGCTAAAAGCGAGGAGCACTTGTAAAGTATTCTGAGGCACTATGGAAAAAATGGGATCCAGCTCTTATATAAAAGTGCTAGGGGAAATGAAATCCAGAACCTATTCAATAGAAAGACTTCACTGGAACCGAACCATACCAATGCTGCAACTCTTTTACTGGGGTTAATGCACACAGAGGCCATTCTTCCATCAGTGAGTATTAGATTTAAGAAAGCCAAGCCACCTTTTTTAAAGGAACTGACAGCACGGACACCACACATCCTTACCTGCGACTGACTTTTCCCTGATACACGTTCTTTTAAATCAGTGCCAATGTACCATAAATATTATCACCAGTGCACATTGAATCAGTGGACACACACCTTTCCTCTTACTGTAACACCCATTCGTCTTCCCGGTGATTTATATCTCCCAGAGGAGAAGAGCGGAGTGACTCTAAAGTCCACCTCAATATTTCTGACCCTCCTTCAAACACTCTCTCTTGTCCCGGCGACTACGCTCTCAGTCCTGAACTTTCCGCAGTGAAAAGCTCTCCATCACACTTCAAGGAGAAGCACAAAGCACGACCGAGAGACTAGTCGGGACACTCGAGGGTTCTTATCTCTGTAATACAAAGCTCAAGATTATGGACAGAGAGAAGGCCAGCTATCTGCATTTCTCGTTGCCTGGTGACAGATTTCATCCGGCTAATAATTTACTGGCCTTGTACAGGTGCAATTTCATTGCTTGGAGAGGAAAGAAAACTATAGTGTTTCCATGAAGAGTGCACTTCAAAGGAAACCTCATTTTGGTTTCTTTTTCACTCATCCTGCATGCCTGTGTTTAATCCTAATTATTCTTTAAAGTGGTGCATTGCAGTTAAAGCCAAATTCTGTGCACTAAATGAGGAAAAATGTCATTAAAAGCATCTCGATCATCTTTTAAACCTTAGAACTAACTCATTGTTTTGTTGTCTACTCAATGCAAAGGGGTGCCTAATGAACTAAAACGAATGCAACAAGTTAATCATGTATTGGTGCATAATTTTGGTTAATCATATTGACTTGATTGCCACCAAATGACTGTATGGACAAATAAAATTCCCACAATGCCCTTCATGGGATGCTGGATGGAACCAGACCAGGAAAATGTGTTGCAGATAGAACAGCTCCATGAGAGTTCATCGCTAAATGCAGGATTTTAAAGATTCATGAAATGCTGTAGAACAAGCTCCTCCAGAGCTTTGCTTTTTTTTTTTTAAGTGCAGTTGTTAACGGTATGGTTAATTAGATTTAGAGTGAGAGAGAGAGAAAAAAAAAACTGAGCTTAATGCTTTGAAGAGCCTACAAGGTAATCAACAAAATCGGTGCTGTATAATAAGTAAGAAATACAATACTTAGAATCATAGGGTCGTGATGTAAAGCTGTGAAGTGATGGGGTAGTGTATTGAAGCTGATATTGGCAATATGGTGATGTAGTGGTTAGCCATGTGGCCTCACATCTCCAGGGTTAAGGATTCAATACCTGCCTTTGGGTCTGTGTGCATGGAGTTTGCATATTCTCTCTGTGCTTGGTGGGTTTCCTTTCAGTACTCTGAAAGGGTGGGCTAATTGGCATTCCCAAAATTGAATGAGTTGGTGTACTTGTGCCCTGCAATGGACCCACATCCCATCTAGAGTCTGCCCTGCCTATTGGCCCGGGTCCCCTGGGAGAGGCTCCAGGCCTTTCACAACCTTATACAAGTGCGTGAGTAATCACATGTCCCAAAGTGCTTCGCTCCACAGATTTCACAGCAGTGTGGCAACAATTATGATTAGCTTAACAATTAGTTGAAATACAAACATGTTGGAGATATTGGTTCCGCTCTTGGTTTGAGCAGAGTGGAGGACTTAATAGACCTAGCAAATTAAAGCTGTGCTCTTTAGCCTTATCAGCCACAGAACTTTCGCGACCATTAATTTCTTTCTAGTTCAACAGATCACAACTGCCATAATGCTATTAAGTCATAAAGGCCATCACTACGGCATATAATTTATCTGAACAGACCTGATTCTGGTAAAAGAGCTGTGTGTGCTTGTGTGTGTTATGGGGGCTGAAGGGTGAAGACAAAAAAAAAAAAAAAGACAGAATAAAGAGGTGAAGGATAAGGAGGAGGAGGAGGAGGAGGAGAGGTGGAGGGAGCGTCAGAGATGAATGAGGCAGAGGAAAGGTGAACCGTGAGGAGACAGAGAGCAGCAGAGGAATCTAAGAAGGATAGGTGCTGGGGAAGAAATATACAGATGGAAAACAAGTCGAGATGGATGAGTGAACTGGGAGGGGAAACCAGATGAGACAGAGAGAGAAAGAGACTCTGGGATTGAGAGGCTTGAGAAGCTGTTGTTAAGGAGCTACGGATTGAGCAATATGGAGAAACGGAGATGAGGACAGGCTGAGAGGAAGCCGGGCCCCTCTTGGGAAAGGTTTTTAAATTACGCTCCGATGTGGACAGCTCGTCAATTGCGGGTCGGCGGCTCGAGCTCCAGAGCCGTGCTGTTCTTGTTTCATTAGGACTCTCACATCAGACCCTGCCCCCTAAATCTGAGCACCCTTTATTATTTATTTATATATTCACTTATTTATGCAGTTACATTCTGTCTTGTGCTGTCTGCTCCAGGTCCAGAAACGTTTAGCAAGCACTAGCTTAGCCAATAAGAGCAAAATAAGAGCCACAACCTAATGCAATTCAAGAGCTTATTATTTTCACATGGCACAAATGGTGCTGGAGGTGACATACTAAGCCAGTCATTATACGACAATCAGGATAGAGCTGGTTCAGGGTTAAGATGAAGGGATGAGTATTAGAATAGGATGCTTATTATTATTATTATTATTATTATTATTATTATTATTATTATGATATCAGTGATTTGGGCTACACAGCAATCTAACTGGTAATGAAAGACAATCCCGCACAAGAGACCTCTTGAGAAGGAAAATAGATAAAAGTCTAAGATGATGTTAGGGTCAAGGATTAAGGTCAAGGACGGCTTGTTTAAAACAAGCCCACTGGTAGAATTTGAGATTAATTGCTGTTTCCACTGAGGACTCTGCTAAAGATTCTGAAGGAGAGAATGTATATGTTGGGTGATGACCTCTCCTTCTGGATCACTTGATGGGTTTTATGACTTTGAGGCCCTCATGACAATCAGGATCTGTTTTAATGGTCTTCTAATCTTTCAGGAACTCGCTACAGCAGTCTAACTTTTCAAATAATAATAATAATAATAATAATAATAATAATAATAATAATAATAATAATAATAATATACATGCTCATTATATCATTTGAAAACAGAAAATAAATAAATTTAAAACATGCATCCAAACACACCGAACTATTTAAATAGATTGATGATGGTGAGAAGCTTCTGTGTAATTAATGATCCAGGTAACAGATGGAATGTGGAAGGCCAAGGGATATATATGTGTGTGTGTGTGTGTGTGTGTGTGTGTGTGTGTGTGTGTGTGTGTGTGTGTGTGTGTGTGTGTGTGTGTGTGTGTGTGTGTGTAAGAATTTATAAGAAAATGAAAAAAACAAGATACAGACATTATTTTCTGTCTTTTTTTACTTAACCAAATGACATCATAGATCAAAATGTAAAAGAATAATTATAACATAACATTACAATTTTAACATAATATTAAAATGAAACAGATTAAGTATACTGTATATACTGTAATAATTAGGCGATTATATGATATGATATGATATGATATGATATGATATGATATGATATTATATTATATTATATTATATTATATTATATTATATTATATTATATTATATTATTACTCGTCGTCTATGCCGCTTAATCCAGGTGTTAAGTCACAGGGGCCTGGAGACTAACCCAGGCGACTTAGGGCACAAGGCGCGGTACAGCCTGGAAAGGGGGCCAATCCGTCGCAGGCACATACACTCATTCACACCACGAGCAATTTGGGAAAGCCAATTAACTTAACCTACATGTCTTTGGACTGCGGGTGGAAACTGGAGTACCCGGAGGAAACCCACCAAGCACCAAGCAGAATTGATCCTGGCTGGGAATCGAACCTGGACCCTGGAGGTGCAAGGCGACAGTGCTATATTCTATTCTATTCTATTCTATTCTATTCTATTCTATTCTATTACTTTAACGAAACTGCATTGCATATGAGACGTCCCCAATGTAAATCCGAGGTACAGTAATACCTAGGTCATACACATTGATTTATAAAAGTGGTTTCCAAGGCTGATTCTGGAGTGCATGATGTTTTTCACATCTTTATGTTTACCCAACACAGCTGATTTAATTAATCACCGAATTAACAGTCTTTTCTGGATTGAAGTGGGTGTAATAGAAGAAGGAAAACACTAAAACATGCAGGACAGCGTGTCCTCCTGGACCGGGGTTGGGAACCTGTGAGCCATAGATTTACATTTATAAGGTAGAAATTTCCCTAAAGCAAAAGTACAGAGTTCTGGTACATTGTTTTTTTTTCTGTCATTTCTAAATCTGTGAACCTGAAAACAGCCTTCTGGGAAATAAAGGATGTCTTAGTTCAATGAGTTTTATTGTGCATCTCTCCCTCTCTCTCTCTCTCTCTCTCTCTCTCTCTCTCTTTCTCTCCTTCATTTAATTCATTGTGTATCGACAAACCATTCATTTGATTTAAGTCAGAAACGGAAAGTGGTGTAAAGAAAATCCTGCCATTATTTTAAATCCATAATGAACACTTTGCCTTTACCTGAAGAATCAACAGCCTTTATCACATGAGTGTTATCCTATTTTACACTGTGTATTGTATTTCTATCGGGGCATATGAGGCTCAATTATGCAGAAAGCTACTGCACCAAACCCAGCCACGGGGCTTTCAGGGTCCCTGTATTGCCAGACTCAAGCCTGGGAGAACATGACTGCTGTCTTGCTTTCTTACTTTAGTTTATTTTGTAATTAACTCCACTAGCTATACAGAGCTGTTCTATAAGTCATCCTGGATAATTGTGTCTGCTAAATGCTGCCATTTGAATTCAATCATATACTGAATGCAAATTATATGATTTAAGGTGAGTCTAGTTTAGGTTCACACAGTGGCACACAAGCTCTTCTCTTAAGTAAAAATCGATATACCCCACACAAAATATAACTAAGTAAAAGTAGCAGTCCTCAGTTTACTTTTCTACTAGAGTAAAATGACAAAAGTCCTCACCTTTAATGTGATTAAAATATCTAAATACTTGCATATGCTCACTGAAACCTTTTACATAATAGTACATCTGTGTGTGTGTGTGTGTGTGTGTGTGTGTGTGTGTGTGTGTGTGTGTGTGTGTGTGTGTGTGTGTAAGTGTGTGTGAGTGATAGTGATTTTTCTTTATTTATACTCCTCTGTATATTTAATAATAATGACAATAATAATAATAATCATCATCATCATCATCATCATCATCATCATATATTTTTTCTTGATTTTTGATTTGAAATATTAACCCATACATCAATTCCTCCGGACATGAGTCTGATCATGTAACAAATAAGTAAGTTAACAAATAAGGAATCTATTAATGTAAATTTGGGTATCTGGTCAGGCAGAATTCAAATAATTTATGTTTCTCATTTAAAAAAAAACATACTCACTCTCTCTCTCTCTCTCTCTCTCTCTCTCTCTCTCTCTCTCTCTCGCTCTCTCTCTTTTAATGTATGTCTGGTAAATTCATTTATTTTGTTTAAAACACACATGGACTGCTTTCAATCACGTCTTAGCTCTGCTTCCGTGCCAGCATTACATTTTTAAATATAATGTCCTTACGCATCGGCTTGGATGAAATTTGGACTGTAATTATCCTGGGATACGAATTAGACGTGGATTTTTCTTCCACACTTTATTTAACTGAAAATATGGCTAAGCATTCTGTTAATTATTTTCCTGCTAAATCTCTGTTATTTAATTTTTTCCCCCCACAATATGCTCACTATTGTGAATTAATTAAAGCAAGTTTTCTTGCTAAGTGAATCCTTTCATGACATTTAAAAGTCGGATCCCTGTAGCTGTGCCATAACCATAGAAACAGCTATCGTATTATTTGTATTATACAGTAGGTGTGTTTTAATAGAAGTATAGAGTCACAGGCCTTTTGTCCATCTTCGGGTTTAATCTGATGAAAATCCCAGTCACTGACAGAGAACCAGTCGTGCTAGAACCCAAACTACTTTTGTGTCTTAATGCTTAATCCCCATCAATCATATCATAGTAACAATCATGTGATTAGATGCCACAGTGCTTCTGTAATGTTTATCCAGTAATAAAAGACATAAAATACATTTTAGGTTTCCCTGAGGCTGGGTTCAGGTGCTGTCCCCTGGAAACGTCTCGGGTTACTTTGCTCCCAATCTTGTGTGTGTGGAAATGCTGTATATGTTCTATAGGAAAGCGCTATTGTAAGGTTTTATAATATTGTAAGACATTGTAATCTAATCAGTTCAGCCCTAAGAACAGCCCCCTCACTGTGCTTCCTTACGCCTTCTGTGGTAACACCTTCTATATCCTGTACCCAGACGAATATACATCCAAATGGCTCTTGTCTGCTAGAACCCTTTTGTTTAATCAGGAGAATGCAAATGTATTTCCTCTCTCCTGTCTGTCTCCGGCTCTCTCTATCAATGACATGTGAATGACTGGTTCTTTTGATGTTCAGGACGTGGCAACGTTTAAATGTGCTCTCCTTGCTAAGAATAAACTAGAGATCTTCAGACATCATGCCTGCGTGTG